>KZ652366.1:312727-328548 GCA_001010745.2 Gerris buenoi | reverse complement strand
CATTTTAGCAGTTTCATTTTTCTTCCGCAAGTAGATAAAATATTGTATGCAACAAGGCAGCAAAGGAAACATTTCTGCCTCGTTTATTCATTGCCTGCCTCGGCTTCGCCTCGGCAGTCAAATAGGTAAATTCCCTGCCGCGGCTTCGCCTCGGCAGTTAATTATCATAGCCTATCCTCGCCTTCAGCTCGGAGGCTAATCTAATCACTCGTCAGTAAAATTCCATTTTGCTGCCTAGTTACATAAATAACTATTTTAGACACCAATCGCAAAAAGAAAACCGTAGCTATAAAATTTTTTTAGTTTTAGTTGTTTAATATAATTCAACTGTATAATGTTTGTTCATTATTCAACGATTGTAACGACCTATTTATTAACAAAAAAAACCTCTATAATATAAAATAAAACCGCAATACCGCATATATACCTCTCGATTGTATCATAAGATAATAATGTATAATAAGAAAATATAGATATTCTGTTATGAATTAAAAGTTAGAAAAGATTGTGTAAATATCAGACGACCCAGTTTCAAACTAATACAGATCAAGGTCTTTATTTCATTTCTAAACTTACCAAACTTCTTTTGTACAACTATATTTTTATAATGGTCCTTTTTCTTAAAAAAACTGTAACTAAAACTTAATTTTAAATCTCTTTTATTTAAGAGGATCATGTCTGAAGAATAAATTAATAGAAAAGTATTCATCTGGAGTACAATACATCTCATGATAACGCTATTTTGTAATCTTAAAATTAGGCAATGTGTGACATACTTTTATTATTAATATGGCTATTGTTTAATTTTAAATATTCGTAAACTTGTTATAAAATGAATTTATAATTTGTTTGAGAGTGGTAAAGGTCGATGTTTGCTTTAACGAGGCCGTTTGCTTCCAAAGTCCCAGCATTTTGTTTACATTACTCATCTTTGTCGGGGTTTAAAAAATTACACATAAATTAGATGTTTGTAATTTTAGTCGTCGCATTTCGAAATTTGATTTTTTTCACTAAAAACTATCGCTTATGTTCAATTGAGAATTGGACTACAGCATATATCAAGTACTATTTTGCTCTAAGACTTTTAGAAACACCACTCTCAATATTGTTCCCTGAAATTGGTACACCTTGTATATTGTACTCGTATAGATATTATTTTTGCTTCCGAGCTTACCGAAGGTAACGGAAGCTATGCGATCGTTCTGAAGAACGAACAAATTTTAGGTCTCCAATTTCAAAAATTCCAAGACAGAAATCCGTTTCAGACAACTGGGATCATTTTTGGTTCCGTGTCTGTCTGTCGGTCTGTCGTCCAATTTTTGTGAACCGCCATATCTTAAAAACTACACGTTCAATTTTAATGAAATTTTGGTGACAGGTCATAATTAGCCCATTGTTGGTCCCATATAAGTTTCAACCTTCTGCGCCTTTTTATTTCTCTTCCAAATGCGCACAAACATACATTTATTTACACCTATAGCTTCAAAAGTACTTATCAGATTTGAATGAAATTTTTATAGTTTATCGAAAGTAGCCCGCAGATAGCCCCAGATTAATTTGAACCATCAGCGCTCTTTAACTTTTGCTAATTTGATACTTTAATTCGTGTAAAAAAATCAAAACAATTTTGACTGATTTAAAAAAAAACGAGGGAAACAATGAAACTAACTAGACAATAATGGCTTGCAAAAGCATAAAATCAATAAAGTACGTAGGATGCGAGGAAGCTATGTGCCTCACCAATTGGCAGTCTATTTTATATGTATGTATAAATATTGTTTACTTATCATTATAATATATAGGATTATGATTTATTTTTATTGTATGTTGATAAGTATTATTTCTTATATGGATAAGAAAGGATGTACCAACTTATTATAATAGTTTTTTTCTATATATGAGAATAAGAAAGAATCTGAAATAACTAATAAAATATAAATCAAAGTATAATTGAGCTTCGCTTCGCTCAGCTCTTATACTAAAGTTTTGCAGACAACTGCATTGCACACCTAGTATTCCAATATGTATGTAAGATATTTTCTTGAAGATATCCCTGTATTGGAATATACAGGTTGCCCCGAGCCTGATCCTGAAGTAGTTTTAATAATTTCAAGAAGATCTTTGGGTGGAAGGAGGTGTTTCTCTGCCTCTAAATATTACATCAGGATTCCACGGATTCGAGTTTTTCCTCACACATGCTGATATTCGCAAGCACTCAGAAATATTAAACTTCATCTAAATTACAATTACCCTCGAATTATTTATTTCAGCTTGACATCTACATGAATTATTTTTATGTTTTCTTACAACACGATAATGTTAAAAATCAACTTATTATTTTATAAATATTAATTCAATATTGAAAAAAAAAAAAATGAAACAAAAATAAATAAATAAAAACGATATTATAATACGTTAAGTAGTCTGTGAACAGTCCCTATACATTTTTTAGTCCTTGTAACTACTTAAATAAAAAAATTAAGGGGAATAGTCAGACACCAAAAATTAATAAATTATTCCCACTGGCGTTTAAGAAATTTAAAATGAATAGTAATCATGTCTAGAGAAATATATTATAGAGTTTTTCCTCTTCTTTAAGACTACTTTTATTGATTGCATGTTTATCTGTCCGTCACTTTTCTTCTCAAATTTGATTGATATAACTTTAATACATTTTCTAGTCCTGGAATTCAGTTTATTTTAAATGTCTTAATTCTGAGTATAACTTTAGAATAATCATTTAAGCTAATTTTAATTTTCTTTGATGTTTCAGGTAATGCACTGTTTCTTATACATGAGCAGTTTTCTCATTGAGCTATAAGGTATTTTTTTATTTATTTTTATTTTATTTTTTTAATCTTATTACATTTATAAAGAATAAATGTAAACTTTTTCTATTGGTTATTCGTGCACTTTTAGTACAGCACTGTTTGGTAGAAGTATACTAAGCTCAGGCGAAAGTACGTTCGTGAAATTTTGAAAGTATTTTATAAGTACTCTAAGTGAGTACTAAGCATTCTGAGAACGAAGTGCTTGTGATAGCTGACGCATTTTTTTTTACTTCCTTGTCTTTTTTTCTACGCATCTGATGGTTTTACCCACATTTAGACTTGAAAGCGAACCTGAAGAAACCACTAATGGGCCACTAATGACTCCACATTGCTCCTCGTAGCTCCACTTTAATTCTCATTACTGAACCTTGTTCTTAAGTTAAAGCTCAGGAGTTATTAAGTCAATAGAAATACTTACGAAACATAAATTACGGAAACTAACTAATAGTGTAAAGCCTGGTTCACACGGCGACACTACTGTCGCGTCATTTAATGCCACGACTTAATGTCCCCTGGTGTCGTAGTTTGAACAGTAGATGTCATAGCACCACAATGCCGTAAAATATAATGTCGAGAAATCACCATTTTTTTTTTTTTAATATTGTGACTCTAGTTTTCAAAATAAATAACTCCACAAAAAGAAATCTAATAGTGTTAAGTCACACGATCTAGGCGGTTAAAATAAATAAATACATTGAATAAGTTAAATTAAATAAAATAAATGTATCGTGTTAAAACACGATCAATAGTAAAAACAAAAAATCACAGAGAAGTACTTGCGTCCAAGTACTTTTTAGGGTTTTGTAGATGAGTAAGCATACTCATTATGTAATTATGATTTCTTGTCTTCGATCTCAAGAGTCCGGGTTCGATTCCCCGGGGGGTCACAATGTTTTTTATCAGTAATAAACCAATAAGGAATGTAAACTTTAAAAAAGCAAATATATATTTGTGTCCTACTCTTCAGCAGCTTTCATTTGATACCCAACTCAAAATTTTTGAAAAATAAAATTTTGGGCGCCCCCAAATTTTTGCGAACAAAATTAGCAATTTTTAAAAACTTTGGATGAACTCCCGGAAATATCATCGCCCTAATATAAGGTATTAGCATGAATTATTTCGAAATTTTAGCACCAGCCGATCTACAGTGGTTGGGGGTGGGAAATTTTTTTTGGGTATATTTTTTCCCCCTATAAGGAATGCAAAATTTAAAAAAGCATATATATTTGTGTTCTACTCTTCAGCAGCTTTCATTTTATACCCCACTCAAAAATTAAAAAAATGTAAATTTTTGAGTTTACCACATTTTTTTGAATTGCGCATGCGCAAATCTAATTATGGACTTCTGTATATTTTTCCTCTGGTTGGGTCAAAAAGTTGCACCAGTGTTCCAAATTTCAGCACTTTGGCTTGAACGGTTCGGGCCCTATGAACCAAAGAGCGACGGACGGACACATCACCCTCGGCATAAGGGTTTTGAGAAGTATCTACAAAACCCTAAAAACGATGCTGTATCGTGTAACGCTCCATTTTTACTAACCCTATGTACTCTTAGCTGTTTTTTTTTTTTTTTTTTTTTTTTTTTTTCAGAGTTGCCAACCATATTGCACAAATGTTGGCAAATTCAAACCTTGCGTTAATTTTGGGACACCCTTTATATCCGTGATCGAAAGGATGGATTTTAGTAAGAAATTACAAGAATTAAAATAGTATCATAAGCATTGAAAAGGATCTGGAAGGTCACGGATGAATAACCTTTATCCATTTTACGGTAATCATTAAATCGTATAAGTTGATATAATTTGGAATATATTAAAAAAGTTTGAATAAATAATAATATTAATATACTGTTAGTGGCTGGGACTGTTCGAGGTGGTTAGTTATGATCGAACCTCTAGACAGTTAAACTCCAAACCTAATCGCACCCAACACTAAGGATTTAACAAAATTAAACTAAGAATTTCCTAGGCATAATAGTGGCATTAGCCTTGTGTGGCATAATGTCTTGTATTGTTAGTTATCTGAGTCGTTGGTATTTATTAGAATGTCGGTAAAGGTCACTTCTCTCAAGGCTAATGCATTAGGGATATTTATTCAACATATGGTCTGTTACAGGTAAAAACAAAAACTATAAGAATTTATTTGCTTTTTAATTAAAGTTGGTTGAAATCACCGTATTTTAAAGAAATTTTAAAAATACTTATTCTTTGAGACTTAAAAGAATATTGTTCATTCAGTTAAAAGTAAAATGCAATTAATAAAATTAACTCTCTTTTCTTTTTTTAACCATTTAAGTCAGACCTTAAAATACTAGGCACCCCTAGTAGCTTAGTGGTCGCTATGTTTACACATATATTATACAGAGTGGGCCAAAAAAAACCGCACTTTTTTAAACAAATAATATAGCTCAGCTTCTGTAGTAGATAGAGATAAGGGGTTTTCGGGGTCTGAAATCTACATTCTTCAACTTTAAATTTCATAGCTATAACTTTAAAAACAATTGGGTGAAAGCCACGTAATGATGGTTTGAAATAGGGTCTTAAAAAAATATCGTTGTCCGGGTAGTGATCTTGTCTGGTGTTATAGTTTTGATAGAATAAATTACCATATGGTGAAGGGGGGAGGGGGTTCTTTGTAGGTAAGTGAGAGTAGTCCCTGTGTGTTAAGTACAATGTTGCTTGAAGTTTGGGAAGTTCTCTTGCAAGTATTGAATTGTTTGCAAGGAGTGATGGGACGGGGTAACATCGTGTAATTTAGCATTTGATCTTTAATTTCAGGAAAAATTGTGCTTTACCCATCTTCAATGTTTGTTATAACACTGAGGGGCTCCTCCCACTTACCTACAATGAACCCCTCTACCCCCCTTCATCATATTATGTATGGTAATTTATTCTATCAAAACTATACTACCAGATAAGATCACTCTCCGAGCAACGACCTTTTTTAAGACCCTATTTCAAATGATCATTGCGTGGCTTTCACACTATCGTTTTTAAAGTTATAGATATGAAATTTAAAGTAGAAGAATGTAGTTTTCAGACTCCGCAAACTCAATATCTCTATCTATTGCAGAAGCTGAGCTATAAGTGTTCAAAAAAGTGCGTTTTTTTCTTTTATGAATTTTATAACTTTGAAAGAAGTCCTATAAGAAGTATCTTTTGTATTTCTATATCAAGTTACGTTTTTGATCCTTTCCAAATGCAAAACCACTAAATCCAAAATGGATGGGTAATTTCAATCTCTCACTTAATCATTAAACACTTGGAATAAAATGAAACGATGTTTGTTAGTGCGAGGTAGACGAGTGTATCGTGAAGCATGTACGAGAGGAGTTTCGACTTTCACCGCGGCGCTGCCACGCTCCACAGAGTTTCACGTAATGCTTCGAGATGAAACTCAGCATCTCGCTGGAACCCCTCGTGAGATGTCCGAACAGAAGCTGGGTACAGTCTGACCTTGTCAAGGAAACCATACACCGGCGGACAGCCGCGCAGACTAACCTACACAGTAGGTATAGGTTAGGTATTAAGGCATAGTCCTTCACAGTCAAACTCTCACTCTTCTTCTGACGTTAGTTTTCTTCTTTCGAAACGTGACCATGACCATTGTTATGTATTTGGATTTGAAAGCGAAACTGCTTTCGGTAAGTTAAGAGAAAACGGCTTTTAATAACTTTATTCAAAGTTTATAGTCTAATTTAATAGTCTAAGTTTAATTTAATAGTCTAAGTTTAATTTAATAGTCTAAGTTTAATTTAATAGTCTAAGTTTAATTTAATAGTCTAAGTTTAATTTAATAGTCTAAACTTGTTCGTGGTAATATTTATCGATTTCCCTTTTAATCCATTTTTGTCAACAAATCAGTCTTGTGTTCTTACTAAGACCACGTCACGAAACTTAACTTTAATGTCCGTTACAAATAACCTGTAAATATCTACTCGTATAAAATCGAAAGCACTTATAATGCTTCCTATGAGACTAAGTTAACAAATTATATCTTTATATTTGGTCTCCTCATCACAAAAATCTAGTTTCACCTGATAAATAACAATGAAGTATAATTGCTATAAAATCTAAGTTAGTTAACTCGTAATTAAATTAATGTACTCGTGACCAACTAAGATTTTGGTTTAACTATAGGAGATCAGGTAACAGAGTTAGCTGGTTGCTAACTGGTAAAGCTACGTGTGGCGTTACACTGTATTACACAGGTCCTAACTCCCAATTAATTGGCAATTTGTAACCGTCGCTACATAACTTGCCTTAAAGTTTAGGCGTAGAAAAATTTACTGTAAAATGAGTTAATCGTAGTTAAGTATCTTAAAAACGAATTCATAAAAAAAAGTCTGCCTGTTAGGCATATCTTCCTCGAGTCCTATTATTGGGCGAACGGTCAAATGAGATTTGAATCTGTTACCAGTGGCGTTTTCCTATTTTTAATCAACTATAAATTGGCGCACGTGTTTCAAATTTTGAGACCATCTCTGGGCTAATTATATACCTACCAAATGTCCTCAAAATGAGACGAGTATAGTTTTTAAAATATAGGGGCTCTCAAAAATCTTGTTAAACAGACCGACACAAACAAAAAAAACCAATAATGTTGCCTGATAATGTCTGAAACTGATTTCCGTGCAAGAATTTTTGCTAACTTGGAGACGTTAAAATATTTCTTCAAAATCATCGCAATGCGTCCGTTTCTCAAGCAGAAGTGTTATTAGACAGGACTTTATCACTAAAAGGTTTTAAAAAATCGGTTCAAGACAACTCAGACAAACTTCTCATGCTACGAGTTCAAAGTTACTGAGCCCAGCGTTTTCCATATATTAGCTTTCGAGTTTTCGTAGATACATTTAATTAAATATTGAACATTTTATCAAAATTCGTCATAAAAATAACTTCTCCTCGTTAGGGAATGGAACCCGAACCCTCTACATCCGCGTTTAAAGCTATTTTCTCAGGAACTAGATTTTTTTTCCCCGGGGAATACAGTTAAATTCTTTTTTAAATAGCCCAAATTTTTTATGGTTAGAATCAAAATCGTTGGATCCTTTTTGGAGAAATAATTTTTATTTCACGTTTTTTTTTTCAGAATTTTTGGGGGATTCATTTCTCGATTTCTCCTCAGGGTATGATTTTCCTGAACATCTATACCAAATTTCGTCAAAATTGCCCAGTAGTTTAGAGTCCACGCTACTGCACTAACGACAGACAGACAAAAGACAGATAACCATTTTTAAAAACCGCACTTTTTATGAATCAGGTGACCTCAAAATTTGTAAATCAATCAAAATCTTAAAATCGAATTTTCATGTCATCACAATACTTTTTCTTTATTTTAGATAATATAACGAAAATGATGGAGAGATAAATGTCTAAAGTATTATAGTAGAAACAGGTTGACTGTGACGAGGTATTATTGAAGCGTGTGTCATCTCAAGTCCCTGCTATTGTTCCAGTAATAGAATCCCGTCCAGGTATAGAGTTCCATCCCATGGACCCGACTGTGATGAGTAGAGTTGGAATCAAGAGGTATCGGATGACGTGAGAGATTCATTGTGACAGCCGCGGGGATCTCAGCTGGACCAAGGTTCCTTCACAACGGTTCATTGTTAAGTTCAAGGCTGCTAGCAGAGATGCTACCGTCATCTCAAAACAATCAACTTTTCCATTTTTTTTTCTTCTTTGCAACTTAGCATCGTCTTTAGAGAGGTTTTATTTTTTAATGACTACGATCAATTCCGGCAACCTTTTGAAAATAATTCCGTGACTATTTTACTTTTAAACGTCGTTTTATTTGTCGAGATATAAAATGATTTATTACTAACTATTACGGTAAAGTTAATGGGAGACTGTATTGAAAAATCATCAGATACTCAAAAAAGTTACAATACCTCATGGATTAATGAGTTGGGTGTCTAAATTTTTCTACTTCATCTGCTGAATAATGTACTTTGCAAGAAACTTTGTTTCTTTATCAGATAACAGCAATGTAGCCTCAAGTGTGGAGCCCACTTACAAATTATTTTATCAATGGTGGAAGTGGTTTCACCATATGAAGAGAAGAGGGCCTAAACTCAAAATAAAATGTTTTTTTGTGCTATGACCTTACTGAATATCGATGTGATTTGTGATTCATTCCATTATTTCATGGTTTACTCTTGTCAGACCAAGTTTTGAAAACTCTGACGTAATGTAGGAACTCAAAATCAATCACTTCAATCAATTTTTTGTGTCAAATTTATTTACTAATCTACGGGTAAGTTAGAAAGTATAAAGGAAAGAGTCTCTTATAAATAAATAAATAATTGGATTATAAACTTCAATCATTAAATCATTACATAAAGGAGAACTGTTACTTTTAAGGACGAATTTCTGATAATTAAAGAAAAAATCTTTATTTTATTTATTTTTTCTTTTTAACGTGTAACGTATACATAGCTTGTATGAAAACAATTGTTTTATTGATCAATGCGTATGTTTAATCTTGTACAGTTTATTGATAATATTTTTTTTCTATTCTTGATATAAGAAGTATTAACTTTATATAATGTATAATAACTTTATATAATGTATAATAACTTTATTTTATTACTAACTTTATATTTATACTTTCGTTAAAACAATGCATTGTATTACGATACCTATTTACTTTGAAAATTATATTATTTTTATGTCCTCTAGTGAATCCAATTAAGGTATTATTTGGATTTATACCTTAATCGGAAATCTTTTTAACCAGATCCTGGATCCTAATACTAATAACTAGGAAATAATTCTTATTTCCTAGTTATGACATTAACAATTATTGTTTTAAAAATATGAAAAGGTCAATTGAGTTTTAAAGAAAATATATTTTTGAAATTCTGTCAAATAGTGTTTTATAATTGGAAGATTAAATGTATAATTTGTTCTAAGTTAGTTATAATTGAAGTTTAAGGAGGAGCGCGTTGAGGAGAAACAGTCTCGGCAGCATATTGAGTTGACAGTTAATATTGGCAAATCAGTTTGCCTTATTAACTTTTCCATTTAGGAACTCCACACTTTTCTTTTCATTCAGTCCAAACTGGAGTTTCTCGTTCTTAAGTTTTCCCTAAAACTTAGAGAAGATGTTACCGAATCTCGAATTTTTATTAATTTTGTCAATCTAATAAAAGGATTTCTATCTTGAGAGTTAAGGTTAATATAACATTTACAAAGCCTTATCGTTACCTCCATTGTCCTTTATATTATGAAGACGGTTCTCACTGTAATCTATGTCTTTCGTGTGTGACACTATTAAAATGACAACCCAAGACATTAATCACAAGAAACTATAAAAAAAAACTCGCCACAAAAAAAAAAAAACTGTTTCCTCAGATTTTTCTCGAGAAAATGGCTTAAGGCGCGTCCACACTATGCCGAATGAGGCCAATCAACCTGTGCTGGTCGGCACGTTCGGTTCGGCATGACGTCCACATTACTTTAGTAGTGTGGACGCCCCGATCGGTGCCGAACCATCTCACGAGTACCCCCACTGTAGTAGAGTCTGCGAACCTCACTATACGATAACTATCTGTCAAGCCGATCGGCACGTCCATACTACAAACTTCAGTTCGGTTCGGTTTGGCTTTCTTCGATCAGGACCGAGCCTATTCGGGTTGGATTCGGCACGATTCGGTTCGGCTTTCGTCACGTCAGCAAGGCCGACCGGCACGTCCACACTAATTAGGCTTTGCCGATCGGCCCAAGCCGAATGATGCCGATCGGCATAGTGTGGACGCGCCTTTATATCTTTATATACGTATTTGTATTTAAATGGCCTAACTTTTAGAATTTTTAATAACATTTTCTCAACCGAATTTCATAACTTGATGAAGCCCAAGAACTCGCTATACCGCAGTGTTGTATTTAGATAATGGCTGACCGTACGGCACAATGTTGAAGACCTTTCGTAGGTTTGTGAAAGAGATTTCATTAAATGATACATTTTACTATGAGAGAGGACTCTATTAACATTTTCTCTTTCTCCGGTGTTTTCAAATACCCTTTCTAGGCTCTCCAAGGCAGACGGAAAACAACAGAGCAAACAACCAAAAAATAACTTTTACGTTATTCCGATACCAAAAACAAAATGTCTATAAACATTTTTTCTTTTATCAGCAATTGCAGCGATTCGAAAATCTTTAGTGTTGGACTTCTGGAGTTCGCACACGCTTTGTATTTATCTTTAAAAAAAAAACAACAGTGACCTCCGAGGAATTGTTTTAAAAAGAGACCTGAAAGAGAAAAAAAAAAAAAAAAAATACCTCGTTTAAGCTTTGACAAAAAGAAATAACACTTGTGATATAGCGTGGGATTTGTTATCATAAAGGTTTTTTTCGGGAGTTTGTGTGTTTCGGTTCTCTTTTGTTTTCGACCCGAACATGAAAATTCCCCTGTTTTTTACACGAACTTTAAAAAGAAAATGGAAATAAATTTGGGGTTGTTAGTTTAGAGGTATACGATGTGAAACTAAACCCCGCCCCGTATGACACAATATTTACATAACGTCCCCAAACGACAGACAGACAAAAGACAGATAACCATTTTTAAAAACCGCACTTTTTATGAATCAGGTGACCTCAAAATTTGTAAATCAATCAAAATCTTAAAATCGAATTTTCATGTCATCACAATACTTTTTCTTTATTTTAGATAATATAACGAAAATGATGGAGNTATGGGGAGGTTCAAGTGCATGTTTATACCTCGTGTAATATTTAAATAAGGACGATACCTTGCATAATACAGATCAATTTATAACCTGGGTTCTATGAAAAAAAGGTTATAAAATCTTGGTTTGTTTAACATTAGCTTTAGATGATATAGAAGACAAAATACGATAGGTAAACAACTATCAATAATAAATGTATATATAAAGAGAAACCGCAGGATTGTTTCAATTGCAGAAAGGAAAAAAAACTTGGTAACATGGCACGTGTGACGTGTGACCGACTTAGGTCTTAATTCGCTGATTAATTCGTGTAAAGTGATCTAAACTAGACTCCATTCGACATGAACTGTTCAATACATTGTATAAAAAACTGAGTAATTTAACCTTCTTGAAGTAAAGTTTACTCTTTTGACCACCGGCAACTCCACATGAACCAGGGACCACCGACCACAAAATAAAATATCCCATCTTAAACCATCTTAGATCCGGCCCATCTACAAAAAAATCAGAGTCCCGTGCTTTAAGGAAAACAATTTACCCTTTAGTTTAAAAGTCTTAATTTTAGACGAAAAAACAATGTTGATTAGATAAAAACTAATCATTAAAGTAATTTAATACGGTAGATTGAAAATCAACTCTGGTGATGCAAAAATAAAATGTTTTTTTGTGCTATGACCTTACTGAATATCGATGTGATTTGTGATTCATTCCATTATTTCATGGTTTACTCTTGTCAGACCAAGCTGTGATGTGGAGAGTTGGAATCAAGAGGTATCGGATGACGTGAGAGATTCATTGTGACAGCCGCGGAGATCTCAGCTGGACCAAGGTTCCTTCACAACGGTTCATTGTTAAGTTCAAGGCTGCTAGCAGAGATGCTACCGTCATCTCAAAACAATCAACTTTTCCATTTTTTTTTCTTCTTTGCAACTTAGCATCGTCTTTAGAGAGGTTTTATTTTTTAATGACTACGATCAATTCCGGCAACCTTTTGAAAATAATTCCGTGACTATTTTACTTTTAAACGTCGTTTTATTTGTCGAGATATAAAATGATTTATTACTAACTATTACGGTAAAGGTAATGGGAGACTGTATTGAAAAATCATCAGATACTCAAAAAAGTTACAATACCTCATGGATTAATGAGTTGGGTGTCTAAATTTTTCTACTTCATCTGCTGAATAATGTACTTTGCAAGAAACTTTGTTTCTTTATCAGATAACAGCAATGTAGCCTCAAGTGTGGAGCCCACTTACAAATTATTTTATCAATGGTGGAAGTGGTTTCACCATATGAAGAGAAGAGGGCCTAAACTCAAAATAAAATGTTTTTTTGTGCTATGACCTTACTGAATATCGATGTGATTTGTGATTCATTCCATTATTTCATGGTTTACTCTTGTCAGACCAAGTTTTGAAAACTCTGACGTAATGTAGGAACTCAAAATCAATCACTTCAATCAATTTTTTGNGGTGACTCTGCTGACGCAATACTCGGTGACTCTGCTGACGCAATACTCGGTGACTCTGCTGACGCAATACTCGGTGACTCTGCCGACGCAATACTCGGTGACTCTGCTGACGCAATACTTGGTGACTCTGCTGATGCAATACTCGGTGACTCTGCTGACGCAATACTCGGTGACTCTGCAAGCTACAGATTTGATAAAATTCAAGAAACATAATGAAACAACAGCGTGAAACTGGAAAGAGAACAACTCAGGATTATACACGTCCACGTGTCCAATCATTTCATTACTTAGTTAACTATATGAAAATCATGGCTTTTATTAAAATTAGTATCTATAAAAGAAATTAATTAACTAATTAATTACTCTAGTAATATATGCGCAACACTCACCCTTATTATCTTGTGCATTTTCTTTATCATTAAGTTTAATACTATCTGTTTAATTTCATCACAATTTTATTGTTTCTCAATATAACCATAAATAGCTTAATATGTTCATCCCTCAAGTGTTTCTTTCTAATAACTTCTAATCATTTCGAAGACAGTTCCGACGAATTTGATTAAAAAATACGAATGAAAAATATGAATATATATTATAGCTATGAAAAACCTAGTCCTGAAAAAAGTAGCTATAAACACGGATGGTCAAAGACTAGGTTATTAAATCCTTTATATTATCTTCACTTTTGTGCCTGGCTGGGTGCCTGGGGGAGTGCCTGGGTGCCTGGGGGGGTGCCTGGGTGCCTGGCGTCAACATTTTTGGAAGGCTAGTTAACCCTCTTCTACTTATCCGATCGAGCTGAAACTTGGCACATAGACTCTCTACCAATACAACAACATTTTAACAAATTAATTAATTAATTAAATTTAATTAATTAATTAATTAATTAATTTTTCAATTTAATTAATTCTTTTTTTATAAAATGAATGGATTAAATAAATTTTAAAAAATAAAATAAAAAAATAATTAATTAATTAATTAATTGGTTGGTATATAAAATCTTTGGAGGGCTAGTTAACCCACTTCCAGTCATCCAATCGAGCTCAAACTTTGCACATAGACTCTACCAATATAAAAACATTTTAACAAATTAATTAATTAATTAATTTCATTAATTAATTAAATTTAAAAAAATTATCTTTTTCAAAATGAATGGGATAATTAAATTTAAAAAAGTAATACAATAAATAAAAATTCAATTAATTATCCAATCTTGCTGAATCTTGGCATTTCGACTCTCTACCGATACAAAATCATTGTAACAAATATAATAATTAATTAAATGTTACTAATTAATTAATTTTAAATTATTTATTTAAAATTGAAATGAATGAATACCAATATTTCCCTTCAGAACTAAAATGCAAAAATATAAAGGATTTATAATAAAAACTTGGTTTTTATGGGCTGGTATTTTTAAATCCTTTATATTAACTTCACTTTTGTGCCTGGGTGCCTGGGTGGGTGCCTGGGTGCCTGGCGTCAACATTTTTGGAAGGCTAGTTAACCCTCTTCTACTTATCCGATCGAGCTGAAACTTGGCACATAGACTCTCTACCAATACAACAACATTTTAACAAATTAATTAATTAATTAAATTTAATTAATTAATTAATTAATTAATTTTTCAATTTAATTAATTCTTTTTTTATAAAATGAATGGATTAAATAAATTTTAAAAAATAAAATAAAAAAATAATTAATTAATTAATTAATTGGTTGGTATATAAAATCTTTGGAGGGCTAGTTAACCCACTTCCAGTCATCCAATCGAGCTCAAACTTTGCACATAGACTCTACCAATATAAAAACATTTTAACAAATTAATTAATTAATTAATTTCATTAATTAATTAAATTTAAAAAAATTATCTTTTTCAAAATGAATGGGATAATTAAATTTAAAAAAGTAATACAATAAATAAAAATTCAATTAATTATCCAATCTTGCTGAATCTTGGCATTTCGACTCTCTACCGGTACAAAATCATTGTAACAAATATAATAATTAATTAAATGTTACTAATTAATTAATTTTAAATTATTTATTTAAAATTGAAATGAATGAATACCAATATTTCCCTTCAGAACTAAAATGCAAAAATATAAAGGATTTATAATAAAAACTTGGTTTTTATGGGCTGGTATTATTTTTATGGTAATGTTCGGTAAAATTTTCAATAATAATTAGGTATATGTAAACACGAAAACTCGAAAAAACTAATAAATGGTAAACACTAAGCCAAGTAATAATGTACTCGTATAGAAGAAAGTTTAGTTCGAAAGTTGGCATGGTTCAGTAGAGAACATACAACATGACACAAACTGCGGGCTAGAACTTACAAAGTATTCCGCTCTTGCGTCACTCTTTTAGCGATTTCTGTTTATTTGTTTTACCTCGTTATCAGCTATATGGAGGCCGATTCTGTAACTTTTTTGATTTATATCCACTTTGACATTATTTATCAAACATCGCTATATATCAAAATGTTGTTATATAATGTAGTGAATCTGTAAAGTGATGCCAGCGCTGTATATGGCCGTATACCGAACTACGGATTGACAGCGTACTTTTTATTGGCTATTTTATACTAATTTCTGTCAGAAAACAAGAAAAGAGAATGAAAACATCAATAATTGTGTCACTTTGTTTTGGTTTTTAGCATTTTATATACAGGGTGGTCCAAAAGTCTCCCCCCCCCCCTCTTAACTTTTGAACGGTTTGAGATAAATTAATGAAACTTGAGGGATCTCTACCATGCCAAGGGAAGTTTGTTTTCATGCTATCACCCACTCGGGGCAACCACCCACTTTGCCCACAGGC
>KZ652366.1:301703-312050 GCA_001010745.2 Gerris buenoi | reverse complement strand
TATTTTGCTATCTTTGCCCCCCTGTAGGGGGCAAAATATTGGTGATAGAAAAAATAGTTTCAAGTAAAAATTTATTATTTTTCACCGTAGAATCCAAATATGCTATCAAAAATATACGTTCCAATTTGAAATTTTGAAGTTGGGTGGCCTGGGGGCAAACTGGGTGGTTGCCCCCAGTGGGTAATTTCATGAAAACAAACTTCCCTTGGTATGGTAGAGATCCCCCAAGTTTCATTAATTTATCTCAAACCGTTCAAAAGTTAAGAGGGGGGGGGGGAGAGACTTTTGGACCACCCTGTATATCAACATAACCTGACGAATTATATCAACAACAATTTTGAGTGGATATATTATATCAAACCTTAAATATCAATTTCTCCTTATATAACAACAGACAAAGTTATAGATTCACGTTGTCAGGTTGCGCGCGCATTTTCATAACAAAAATTTGATAAATAACAACATGAAAAGGGAGGTTACAAAATCGGCCCCATGGTTAGATTTGAAATAATTAATCACTTTTGTTTCCATTGTAAATTATAAATATTGTGGTTCTGGTAATCAATGGCAATGCACTTACTGTCAACATTGCTTAAACAAATCCGCAGCTTTGGTTTTCTACATTCTTTATATCCTGTATAAATACAACGGAGGAAAAAATATTCGTATTAAAAATAATAAAGACGGGCTGAAGAGGAGTCATTGACTCGAGAGGTTTTGTAGGTAAAAATCATCTCGTCGCCATATTTAGCAAATGTTTGGCTTCCTTCCAAATTATTTTGGTCGAAGATTCACACTTACAGTAGAAAGAGGTCTTTGACTTTCCGTTTCTTCTTCTATTCTCCTGAATTCCTTGAAGGTTCGGCAGTATTATCACAATACTCGTATTCTTCCAATTCTCCTAGGACAACTAACTACCTCGAAATCTCTTTACTTAAAGTCTACAAGAGTGTGTGTGCATGTAAGTATATTTATTTGCTACTTTTAATACTTAGCTTGTCAATACAAAACGTATCGAAATTTTTAAAAGATAAATTAATTATTTCACAAAACACTTAAAATAATAATAATAATAATAATTTTTAAATTAAGAAGTGAATTTTGAAAGATTCGATGGAAATTAAATGATATTAAGACGCGTCCAACAAAACAACCAAACAGGTGATTTTAGGACTGAAAACACAACAAAACCAAAATAATCTAAAAATATATAATACTTACGGATTAATAAAATTATTATAAATAGTAATTAAATAAATATTTTCTATAACAATGAAGATCCTATAAGGGTAGAGGAAGGAGAAGAAGAAGACTAAACTACTTCATCGGCAACGTTTCGGCTTAGCCAGCCATTTTCGAGCCTAAACATAATAATTTATTCATAGCATGACAACACAGTAACTATACAGCTTAATTAAATGATTTTATAGATACAGATATTTATATAGTAGTTACCTCTGTCGTANGAAAAATGTGTCGCTTTTAAATATTGTACTAGGAAATAAGGATCTAACAGGAGGTAGTATTTTTATCAGTAAGAGTGCTGAAATAATTTTTGAATTAAAGTGCCAAGAAGTTAAGGTCTAACAGAGGGTAGATCGGTTTTAACTTTTTAGTACCATATTTCACCAATAAGAGTGCTTAAGTAATTTTTTTGAATTAAAGTACCAGGAAGTAAGTCTAACAAATGGTAGATTGGTTTTAACTTTTTAGAACTATATTTCGCCAATTGAAGCGCTGAAGTAAGTATTTTTTAAATTTTATATAAAATTACAGAGCTCAATATTTACAAGAAGATAATAGCAGACTTAATAAGAGAATTAAACGTATATACTTTAATTTGTGACTGCCAGCAATTATGATATGTACCATCATATTAATTTTATGAATAATTAAAACTATTGTCCAACTTTTTTAATTGATTATTTTCTGCTAATAAAAATTACATTTTTTGTTAAATAGAAATTAAGTTCCTTTCTAAATAGAAAACCAGAATAAAGACTTCCTGCAATGTTGTTCATTTGTGTATAAAACTACGTTACTCCTTTTTGTTCATTTCTCTGATATAATTATTGAAATATTTAAGCTAATTTAAATGCATTAAATAAAATTATTTTTAAAAATAATCGTGTTCAAAATTTAACTTATAAAAAAAACACATTATAAAATTGCTTCTAAAAACCATTGCTTCTATCAACTCTTTTAAAAAAAATTTATTTTATTTTTTATTTTTAAAAAATTGTTGTAAATGCTGCAGTTAAAAACCAATTTATCTTGAACTGTCTTGATAACGCAGGAGAGAGAAATTATCCTGTAATATAACTTTTACTTTCACTGTATAAAAGAAACAAGTCTTAAATAAAAAAAAAAGTGACAAACCATGTGACAGAATACCTTGACCCTGTTTTGGAAACTTTAAATTATCATCATTTGATGATCTCTCATAGTTTACTGCAGGGAAAATGTCCAAAAGGGAAATTATCTTTAAAAAAGATTAAGTGAAAATACGTGCCCTCATGCAAAATATTTTTTTTTGTATAAATCTTATTTATAAGGAACTGGTCTTCCTTAAATTGTCCATATTATTTATTCTTTTTATATACGAAGCTCCTAAAATAAGATCCGGCAATTCTTTTTTAAAAGAAAATATATATCCACTTTAGTTACGTTAGATCCGAATATGATTCCAAATCGAAATTATAATAATTTAAATTATTATAAATAATATCGTTTCGTATAATATAACTTCATTCACCCTTAACGACCCAACAAAAAACGACTGATAAATAATATCGTAGATGAATATATAGCGAAAAGATAGGTTAGTGGTTTGTACTTTATGGCCAATGATATTTTCATACATTAATTACGTTTTAATCTGCTTAGATAGTAAGGTATATTGGAACGATATGAAGGCATAAAGCCTAACCAATTATAATGTTTTTTGAATACTGTTGTTGTAATTTTATGTGAAGACCGGTAACTGCGTAGTTAACCCCAAGTTTATTACAGTTATAAATAATGTTGACCAAGTTTTTATTATATTGCAATGAGACCAACTTGGTTAAACTGATAAGGATTCAGTTGGAGAGCATCACCCCGTCATTATGCAACAGAAACTGCCTTTTCTCATCAAATAATATTTATTTCTGGGAGAAAGCCTACTCGTTATAGAAGATGGCAGAACATAAACATTTACTGGCAATACATAAGTCTTTCTCTTCCGTTGGGAACTTTGCACCATTGTTTGAACGAATTAAGTCAAACCATGTAAATTGCATCACTACCTCTTGATACGATGTAAGTAAAATAGTGAAGATTGCACCACTAAATGTCCCTTTGTATAACTTAATGATTGGACTAATGGACTTTGACCCTTTTTATTGCATAAGTGTGATGTTCCTTTGTCTCGAAATATATTGTACTTAATGTCCCTTTGTCTTATTTGATTGTTAGGCTAACAGATATTTTCAGTTTTACAGACGTGTGATATTCCTTTGTCCCAATGTACATTGTAAAAAAAAAATTATTTTACTTACGTTGAAACCATTGAAAAGAGGTTGAAAGGAATCGTTGCAATTTACATAGTTTGATCTACCTCGTTTTGACAAGTAGTGGTACAATTTACATAGTTTGATCTACCTCGTTTTGACAAGTAGTGGTGCAATTTACATAGTTTGATCTACCTCGTTTTGACAAGTAGTGGTGCAATTTACATAGTTTGATCTACCTCGTTTTGACAAGTAGTGGTGCAATTTACACCGTTTTTCTTACTTCGTAAAACTTTTTTTTTTTTTTTTTCTAAAAAGTAAATGGTATTTCTACAAAATAAAAGGTATTTCTAAAAAATAATTTACATTTACCCTTTCTCCGAATGTGTGAATTTAAATTCAAAACTAATTAGTTTTATATTTACTTAGTTTTATTATTTTAGTCAATACGTTAAACAAAAACTTTAAAATTAGCTGAACGTTTGGGTGTTAAATAAACTTGGGTTTAAAAACAGATAATTTCACTGTTAAACGTTTATAAAGTTTGTTGAAAAAGGTGTTAATCCGATCAAAGGCCCAACAGGGTTTTTATCTGTTTAGTTTAAATTTTAGAGAGTTTGCCCTATAGCGAACAAAATTCTGTTCTACAAATATAGTTGTAAATTTGTTTTTTTTTTTGTGGAAATTCTAAAACAAATAACAATTGAAAATTAAACTTTTTATACAAAGAATAAAGGTTATTTTTAAATGTTTTTTTGCAACCCTCCGAACTGCTGTTAGAACTACAGAATGCTGTTACAAATATGTTATACTTTCAAACGTTAAAAAAGCAAAAGTTTGTTTTTATTATTTTCTTCTGAAAAATGGAGAATAAAAATCTTTTATGGTGGACAAAAGAATAAAAAAAAAATTTCTGGGTGCGGGTATTTGTAAAATTGTTATTGCTTTTTGTTAAAATAAATAAATTTATTTAATTTTCTACTGCGCCTTCTACTTCTGCGCTTTTCTTTTTTATATAATTATATATTATGTATATTATTTTTTTAATAATTGTGAACAAAACTCAATTAATTTTGGTTTGATGGTTATTTATCTATGACATTGAAGTGAGTGAAACTAATTTTTTTAAAAGAATGGATTAAGCGTGGTTGTTATTATAAGGGTAAATAATATTGTTAGAGACGAAAGCGCCGTATTTATTAATATCGTAATTTGCTTTTATGAGGGAGAGATTTTTTTTTATTAAAAAGCAAATTATGTTGGTAAGGATTTAGTTGACCACAACTCGTGTTGCTTTATTTAACTGTGATTCCTTAAACATTTGTTCTCTTAAAAAATAAAAGTTTCGGATATTACACATTCTGAACAAGTGTTATTGGAATGATATTTATTGGAAGTTTTGTGTGCTGCAATATAAACTAAATATACATAATATTTACGTATTGGTAAGTCTCGGCTCATCACTTGTTCTTGTGTCAGACTCGTGCAACTTACTTACCCATAAGCCTTGTTCGCACTTGGCAAGTAATTTAGTCGAGTGGCGAGTAATTCAGTCGAGTGGCGAGTAATTTAGTAACCGAGCTAGTAGCACCTCACCAAAAATCATTCGCAGTTGGCGAGTAATTTAGTCGAGTGGCGAGTAGATTAGTAAATAAACGTATCCGAACGGCAACATTTTAGTAAAGTAATTTAGTCACTTACTAAACTACTTGACTAAATCCTCGATTCATTTTACTCTATTTTTTCGGGCGAGTAGAGCCTCTACCCACCCCACATACTATCCACTAAGGAAGTTCGAAGTTTTAAAATTAGTTTATTTCATTCAAGTTGATATCTGCAGTACAACAAATACATATGTCACGATGGAATGAAGATACAACGTTGTAGTTTGTTGCGAACTACTTGCAACACGAGTGTCTGTGGAACTTTAAATCTCCACTTTATAAAAATAAACAAATCAAGCAATCTGCTTATGTTAATATTGAAAAAGATATGGATATACCTGGATTTGGTGAGAAGGAGATATAAAATCAAAAACATCAGGTAAGAGTTAACTGTTTTTTTTTTTTTTTTTTTTTAATATTCTAATAATTATAAATTCAATTTTTAAGTTTTTGGTAGTATTCATACTATGAAAAGTTTAAATTTAAATCAAATTATAATTATTATTAACACTGGGAGACAGACAGAGAAAAATAGACTTTAGCGCCGGGATTTGAACCACGGACCTCTACACTGGAAATGTAATAATTTAATTTGATATAAAATAATTATTATTTAGTACAATTATTTGTTTAGTTGTGACTGCACTTTCATTTACAGAAAATTTAAACAATTTTCAGTCATTCTCAAAGTTTCGAAGTATTCTTTAGGGTCTTCTAATGCCAATTCTTTGAGAAGAGAAGAAGTACCTCCTAATTCATCCCTTCTCTGAATCCATTTTCGTATCCATACTTTTTTTGCTTTTTACATATTAATTTTAACTTCAACTTCTTTTAAAATTGACATTGCAATAAGCATTATTAGCTTATTTAATTTTTTGCGTTGCCTGTCCATGTTGCAAATACACTAGCTACTACCGTACTAGACTGCTTATTAAAGTGCAAGAGCGAAAGATTTTTGGCGAGTTGCTACTAGGTCAGTTACTAATCTACTCGCCACTTGACTAAATTACTCGCCAACTACGAAGGATTTTTGTTGAGTTTACTAGCTCGGTTACTAAATTACTCGCCACTCGACTAAATTACTTGCCAAGTGCGAACAAGGCTATAAGGAAAGTAGAAAGTTATTCCTTTTTTATTAAAATAAAATTGAGCTTTATTATAAGCATTCCGTAATGTGTTAATTTATTATCCTGGTTTCTACATCAAAGTTTGTCTGCCTTCTGTTTTATCAACAAACATACTGTGGGGATACAAACTTTGTTTATTTTTATCGACCTATCCCTATTTCATTCGTGATAATTCTTGATAGAATCAACTCTTGCTTCAATTCATGGGAATTTTATACGGTTTTATTTTGTAACATTTGTTTTTCTGGAAATCTGTTCATTTTTGAAAATATTTTATTATCCAAAAAAAATTATAGTTATTTACCTGTAAATGAAAACAAAGTGTAAACTCCTACGCATTTTAACTCCTACGACATTTTTTAACATTAAGTTATGAAATGTCGTATAATTTTCAATTTTTTCCACCTGAAAATCCGTAAAAATCGACCTATGTAATTTATAGAGTTTAGTATTTTATTCTAAATACATTTTGCGCAATGTTTGTTTGATTTTACACTTGAACTATTTGAATTTGAGATTAGGTGGTTTTTACTGAATAATAATAAAGCCTTTGGTTAGTCAAGGACAGTTAAATCGTACGCTTTACAGAAGGTAAAATTCAACGTTTTCTCAGTTGGAAACCCAGGGAGTTAGGAGTCTATGTTTGTAAGCTGTAATAACTGAAGTTGAAAGGTGGCCCCCCTGGTTGGGGCCCCGCTGGAGCTTTCCAAGGCACTGTAAAGTTGATCTTAGATCCGAGCAGCCAAGTTCGGGCCCTTCACTTGATAACTAGTACTAGCAAAGGTTCCTCTGCCCTTATAATATTATAAACTTAGGCATAACGTACTTTATCTCACCACACCCTTATCTTGTGTCTTTTTGGACTTTAAAACCCAAAATTTTAATTAAATTTGTCAGATATTTGAACTGGATGAATGGTTGTTTTATCGTTATGTTGCCTTATCGATGGATATATAATAGGACCCGGATTAGCATTCACAATAAAAATGTTTTTGTGATATTATCAAAATGAATGAGGAGAAGATGTTTCCGTTTGCCATGGTTCTGTGTTTCACAGTAGATGGGGAGGCTCCCAGGTATCTTCCCTAGACCTCACCAACTCTGCTGTGGTGTCACCATTTATTTTCAGTGTTCTCTCGGACTGCGCTGACATTTTTTTAATCTGAGAGATTAATTTCTCCCGACCTCAAATCACTATTGAGCATATATGAGTATATCTTTATTTATATATGACAATACAACTGTTGATACACAAGCAGGTAAGTAGAGTGAAAAAGGGCACTCGGGACCAGGGCTCATGAGTAACCTTTTGGTCGACGGGTAGTATGACCCCCCTTCCCACACTCTGACCCTCCGCTAAACCCGCAACACCTGTCCACATCTGGAACATCAAACATTATGTTTGCTCAAACATGTTTGATGTTCCAATTAAAACCCGTTTTAGTGACCTAATCAGTCAGATAAATTGCACCCTATCGTGCTCTATTTTAATTTATTCTTGTATAAAATTAAAGTATCTAGTACATAACGTTTGGGATGAGTTGCGCCTAAACACGGAGGAATTCACACTGCGAGGGAGGGTTAACAAAATCTATACATTTCAATTAAATTTGCCCAAATATTTAGTAAATGGATTTAAGAGTAAAGTCTCTCTCCTCCAAGTGGAAACTAGCGTGGAACATCGAATCGGTGCAGGTGTATGAATCCTAAATAATTACCTTAAGCCTCTTAAAACTCAAGAAAAAAAAAGTATTTTATTTTTTAAAGACTGCCACGTGTTGGATCTATTTTGTAAAATTACAATATTAAGGGAAAGAAAAACTAAATAATAAGGTTTTATTCTTGTTGAGGACGAGAAGTACGCCGGGGGGGGGGGTCCTATAAATACCGCTATCAAGGTTCACTAGTAACTGTAACAATTTAGGATTAAGGACTTCAAGGTTCCGGCAGTGGAGGGGGGAAGAGGTCCTGATTCTAAATCCCTTTAAGGCCCGAGGGATTTCGCCAGCTGCTACAATATTGAAATTTATTATACAAAGCCCCGGGAATTAGCCACGGCAGTTGGAAACCTCCGTGCTACCTGTTTCGCTGATGGCCTAGTTTTCAGACGATTACGCTGTTCCAACAGTGTTTGCAGAGGCTGGAGCGTGAATCTAATTCGGTGGTTTATTGCTTCATGGGGAATATTTATTTTAAACAACTTAATAAATGTTCCAGATATATTTACAATGTTGTATTTAACCCCGTGGTGAATAAAATCGGTAAAATCCACGTGGGGCTTTTAATTTCAATTACTCTTTATTATACCGAATTCCCCAAGAGTATTAACTAATTATTTATTCTATACACAATGACTATTTTTAAGATTTTTTTTTTTTTTAGTTTAAATTTATCATTTTACAGTAGTTGATACTTTATATTTGTAATTGACTTTTCTAGAAGCCTTAAAGTTATAATATATTCCAAAAATGAATTTAAAATATAGCTTAGCCTTCTCTTGGTCAGCTTCACCCTTAGAACTTCTTTATTATTTATGTGTAACTTGTGATAAACATAAATATATTGACATTGACTAATTCCCAAGTTTACTTACAGATTTGCATTAGAAATAAAAACTAAAGAATAGGATGAGGATACCTACCTTAGATGTGGGGGAAATTTAGACAATTATTCACAAGTTTTGATTTATTATCGTCTACTGAAGTAGGAAATAACTTTAATCCCTGATCATTATTATTATTGTTGTTGTTGTTGTTGTTGTATTGCAAGTAAGAAACGTAAAAAGAGCTTTAGACACACATAAGTATGAAAATTATTTTATTATTATTACTCACATAATAATAAATTCTTTTTTTTTAAAAAAAAAACGTTAAATTTAACAACTTTTATATAAAAATAAGTCGGTAAATAAGTAAATAGGATAAAATTGAATTCAGGTATTTTCCTTTTTTACCGTCTATTACTTAAAACTTTTATCAAAGTTGCCTTTTAGTTGTACAGTCACGTAGAAATTTACTGCTCCGCTCGATTCCTCCCACACTGGAAATACCTTCCAATCCTTCCAAACTTGAACAAACTTCACTTTATATTTTATTGCTCAGAATTTTATACAAGTATAAGTACGATTCTCACTTATCCAAGAATAACTTGAAGCGTTTTTATATTTTAAAATTACTAAATGAATTTAGTAGCTTGACTTGGTAATCACAAGGATATCTATGATCCCATATTATAGGATACAAAATAAATGTTTCCTTGAGAGGTCTTAAGACCCACAAACCTTTTAATATGTGCCTACTGTTTGTATCACTTGTTATTTATAATATTTGTTTCGTTTAATTAAATAATATTCAAGTAAAAATCCCGTTGTAAAAGTGTAACAATGTAACCGGACCGATATTAGAATTGTTTGCCGCCTTATATGCTATTTAGACGGACTCTAACCACCTCTAACCACCTCTATTTGCAACATAATTGTCGGTCAAGAGAATAATTTCAGTATAAAAGAGTTTAATGTGACATATTTTCCAGCATATTTTTGCTGAAGGATTTCGCTGGACATTATGTTTGCTGTTGATGAAAGAGACATGGAGTACTGTGGGCCCGGCATCGGGTGCCATACTTTAGAAGCCGGTACCGTGTAGCCAGGTATCTTTCTAATTGCTAGCTCGGACTCGAGCACTGTCGTCAAATATACGAAACTTCGGCTTCTGTCTTCTCTTCTCTTTGTTTGCTTATAAAACTTTACTTTTTTCCCCTCTAGGGACTAGGGTATCTTTACTTGGAAAAAAAAATGTATAAATTCTTGGTACAGTGATTATTAAATGTAAAACATTACTCAGAATAATTTTTTTATTATTTTTTTATTACAACCAGACCTTTATCCTGAATATTAGTTGGATAAAAAATAAAATAGAGATGTGTATTCCAAATTATTTTATTTGTATGTTCTCCAAATACAATGTCTGTATAGAACATATAATAGTTATAACGATATTGGTAATACATACTTGTATCTTAATGCATGTTTTCTCTATGTGTTTGTGTTTATTTTGTTATATATAT
>KZ652366.1:253312-278696 GCA_001010745.2 Gerris buenoi | reverse complement strand
AAGAGACTTTATAACCTCCACTCCACTGCTTGAATTCACTTTTATATTATTATTCACTTTTTATGTTATTTAAATATAATGCTAATATGCACTAATTATTATACTGGTTTTTGAATTTTGTTTGTAACTACCCGTCATTTCAATTTGTTAAGTTATTATGACAAAGTAAGACTCAGACAGAAACTTAACGAACTCAGTAATCGCTATCGTTTTCCATATTATATAACAATAATAGGGTTTATTGTTTATTTACCGAAAAAAAAAAACTACTAATTTCACACTACACTCAAATATTGATAGATTAAAATGTAAACTTTGACTGAATTAACAAAGGTTCTTAAACTTCCTTTCATTACAATTCAAGTTAGATTATTCTGTTTAGTTGTGAGCCTACACTTTTCATAAAGTTTCATTACCGACATTAAATTTCTTGATTCTATAAAGGAAATTAACTCTTGCATTAAATTTCAAAACATATTCGTAAATAAGAAGTGAAAATCGAAGTGGCAAAATCAGGTAAAAAGTTCGCGATTTGTTGAACTAGTAAAATAACCTTTTTTTTGTTGACAAACAAATTATGCATTTCCCTCTCTCCCACAGGCCTGGTAGCCTGAACAATACTAATTATAAAAATAGTGTAATTTAGTGTAATTGATAAATTATTTTAAACTATCTATAAATGTTTACAGTTCCCGCAGGTACCGCTTTAGCGCTGATGATAGCATTTATTGTTTAAGACGTTATAGAAATTTCGGTGGGTGTAAAGGGTCTCTAATAAACCCAGCTAATACCTTATATATTGTTCCGAGAGAATTAAGTAAATCGTTGTAACTTACTACTTACAGTCCTGGTTATGGAATCTGACGTACTATTTAATTTCCTTTTTATCGAAACGGGACAAATCATTGCCACTCAAAGACCGCTTTTATATTTCAATGGCGTTAGAAAAGGCAATAAAAATCCGATTTTTTTTTCTCCACATGATTTGGATTTGATCTTTTGGTGCCTTTAAAGAATATATGGTCGGCTAAGTTCGTTTGCAAAACATAGCATGGCAATAGGAATTTGAAAAAAAATTGAGAGCAGTCATGTCCCGTCCTTTACGGTGGACAATTTGATTTTCAGGATCCTGAGTAGGAACTTCGTTAGTAGACCAATTATCAAGCCGATAATAGTTTGTCACTTAATAAGTTAGTTAGTTAAATATTACTCCAAATCAAGTGGGTCATCAATTAAGTAACAAATTACTGTCAACTTGATTTTTGGTCTACTAACTAATTTCGTGCTCAGGATCATGAAAACCAAATTGTCCATCATAAAGGGTGGGGCATGGCAGTTCTCCACCAGTTTTTTATTTTTCAAATGCCTATTGCCAATCTCTGTCCCGCAGACGAACTTAGCCGACCACATATTCTTTAAAGGAACCAAAAAATTTACTTATACACAAAATTCTAGCTTGATGAGTCAGACACTTTTGTGCAAGCTATCTCCTGGATTATAATTAATATTAGAGCAAGAGTCAAGTTGGTAGAAACACTTGCTTTTAATAATAATATTGCTTTAGGAAGGTAACAGAAGCGTCGTCATTATTCTAAAGAAAGATCTTTGGTTACGTCTCCAAATTTACATAATACAAGACAGCAACGCATCTTAGACATCGGGCAACATTTTCGACAGACAGACTGTCGGTATTTTGATATTCCCTAAAATGAATATAAGGGGATAAAAGGCAGACATTATTTGCAGTTTAGGGAATAATATTACCGGATTTGATATGTTTAGTTAGGGATGAATGGGATATGTAGCCGAATAACTACATGCCAAGACTCTGCAAACCCTTGTCTTGCTCTCCTGTATATATTATTCATATAAGAGTGTGAGAAACATGAACTGTTCGACCCTAATCATCCCTAATTCCACCACCTTCCCTTGAAATACATCACGCTTTTCCACTCACCAAATATCAACCTTCCAAAAACCCACCGTCGGCAAAATCGAAAAATTCTGTATTATATTCCGAGATCATTATTTCTACCTTGGTAAAGTTGAATGTGACAGAATACCTTATTAAATTTCATTTAACACTGCTAAACTAAAAGTTTGTAAAAAAAAAAAAAAAAATGTTTAATGTGAAATTAGGAAAATAATATCATTACTATGTTAATACATAACGGTGTAAATGTAAAAATAATGCGAGCGTATGAATATTTCGTTGTGTTTATTCTAATGTTTTATACATCGTAATTACTACGTTAATTAATTCGAAGTCAGAATTCATTAAATCAGTAATTAGTCACCAGAGAACCGATTCTAGCATGCATACAGATGCGAGCAATTAGCAGTGTCGCGAAATCATTTTTGATTGTTGATAATTATTTGTTGTTAATTATAATTAATAATTGATAATTATTTGTTGAGTATAAATCGATCAGTCGATTAAAAAAAATGTAAATTTCCAGAATAATGTTTTACCGATCTACATCGCTAACTTGCTCGATAAATTATTACATTTAATATTTATTAATTTATCCTCGTTTCCAGTAGGATCGTTAATCATTTTTACAGACGTCACTTCAAATACGATTAAATAAATTAATAATAATAATTTTATTAATAAGTTGTATTTTAACTTTTATAAAGTGGAATTAAAACAGCATTAATTTTTTTCACGGCCACTTCAGTTGATTCTGACAGATTTAAGGCACTTCCTTGTTACACATTCAATTCAACGGTCACAGACTGAAGACCTCTTTTATCTTTTGATGCAGAGATTTCTTCCTACGACCTCCAGTGTCTCTAATACAATGTGTTTCGCTCGACCAGATAATGCGAGGACTTTGTGGTGGGCGTCCAACACTACGGGGGCTAAATCAGCGGTTAAATATGGAACTGGCTCTAGATGACACTTATAAGGACATCTAGAGACAATGTAGAGGTCATCAGCCTCGCAGTGTTCCATCTCGAGCTAAACCCAGACAAAGCGAGTCCTGTGTCAGATGTAGACCCTCAAGTATCGAGACAAACTGTTTCCTACCAACTCTGCTGAATCTGACGGTGTTTGGTCTACGAAGTGACAATACACTGAGCAATTCCCATTGTTCTTGTCTTCTGGTTGTAAGACTTTTTTTTTCCTGATTATAAATGATTTAGAATGCTTTGAATTGATTTTGTCTTCAGCAATGTACAAAAGCTGGACCGGTTCTAGAATCATCTTCTATGTGCATATTGACCTCTTGATATTGACCTCACTCTCTTAATGCGGAAACTGTACTAACCATAGAGATTAGACCTATTGTGCAACTATGATACAGCCACTGATTTTTTAATGTGAAATTAGGAAAATAATATCATTACTATGTTAATACATAACGGTGTAAATGTATAAATAATGCGAGCGTATGAATATTTCGTCGTGTTTATTCTAATGTTTTATACATCGTAATTACTACGTTAATTAAATCGAAGTCAGAATTCATTAAATCAGTAATTAGTCACCAGAGAACCGATTCTAGCCTGCATACGTGCGATCAATTAATTAGCAGTGTCAAGAAATCATTTTTAATTGATAATTATTTGTTGAGTATAAATCGATCAGTCGATTAAAAAAAATGTAAATTTCCAGAATAATGTTTTACCGATCTACATCGCTAACTTGCTAAATAAATTATTACATTTAATATTTATTAATTTATCCTCGTTTCCAGTAGGATCGTTAATCATTTTTACAGACGTCACTTCAAATACGATTAAATAAATTAATAATAATAATTTNTCAACATCTTTTTTTGTCTACTCATCTCAACATTTTTTTTGTCTACTCATCTCAACATCTTTTTTTGTCTACTCATCTCAACATTTTTTTTGTCTACTCATCTCAACATCTTTTTTTGTCTACTCATCTCAACATTTTTTTTGTCTACTCATCTCAACATCTTTTTTTGTCTACTCATCTCAACATTTTTTTTGTCTACTCCTCTCAACATTTTTTTTGTCTACTCGTCTCAACATTTTTGGCTAATCTTTATTTATCAATAATTAAAACAATAAAGAAAACTAATTTATTAATGTTCATGTATTAATTTACTTAAAGAAATTAATACATTAACATTTTATTGTTAATTTTGTGGCAGTGAGGATAAAATATCTTTGTCAGAATGTTAATATTTCGTTTGAAGTAAAATGTTGAATTGTTCAGACTCGGAACCAGACATTGGGATTCTTCAACTTGACAATTTGACGGCTGGATTACTCAAACTAAAAAAATAACAATCTTATTATAAGTAAATTGTTGGCAAATTACATCCTCAGATGTGCTATCTTCAGCACTAAAATTCATACAAACAAAACCAAGTATGTATGTGTAAATAAATATTGTTGTACCAGGAAATGTTAATATAAATATGATATTGCATTTATTTTAATGCAATATGTTAGCACTATGATACAATTACTGCTTCCCACGGGGCAGTGCTAATATATTATACATAATTAATTGACGCAGAAGTAAGAAGAAAAACTCTAATTTTACTTGTTTGCTTTATGTACATTCAAACCATGTTTATAAATTAGTTTAAAGAAATTAAAAATTCAAAACAAATTTATAATGCCTGGCGCAAAAGTTGATCCTGCTAAAAAGTTCATAATAGATTATTAATGTTTTTAATGCTTTTATATGATATATTTGATTATAAACGATAAATCTTGTTCTATTGGTCCTACCTTATTATTACTTAGACTAGAACTTGCTCTGAACAATTTGCCATTCTTTGCTTCTAAGGTTACCATCAGAATAAACAATGAATTCTTCTTAACAAATAATTCCTCCATTAACTTTTCTTTCTTCTTCAGTGCTGAGAGAAGGTATTGTGCTTTTATAGAATGGAAATTGTCGTTTTTTCGTGGAATGCAAATGGTGCAGTCGGAAACGTGACTCGAATCCGAAACGTCAAATTACAAAACAATCTACAAAATAATATCAAAGCCTATATTTAGAGATCCTAATTGTAAAGTCTAGCGTAATGCCAGAACAAAGAACTCCATTGTACTTATTTAATTGAATACAGATCATTATTTATAATAATTTTACTATCGAGTCATTATCGGCTCATTATAGTTAAAGGTTTTATGTAAAATATAGCTGTGCTTAACTATTATATATTATATTGTTGCCGTAAGTATAATAATAATAGTTTATTTGTATATAAAGCTGTTAGCTTTTTTACAAAGGGGTTATGTTTACAATACATATTATGTATAAAATAATAATAAATCTTAATAATAATGAAATAATACAGTAGTAGAAAAATAAATATTAGAAAGATGATAACTACTCATTTAGCATAAAACTTCTTATTTTTATAGTATTTACAATGAAATAAAAGATTTTTGATGCTGCTTGCCTGGTGAGAGATCCCGCACCTAATATCGAAGCTACATTGGTTTCATCTAACCACTCGTCACCAACAAGATGCATCGGCAAAAATGCTTTTCTTTGTGGCTGATAAATCGGGCATCTTAACAATTTATGAGCCAGAGTTTCCGGTTCTTTCATATTGCAAACCATGCACATTTCCTTAGTTTTTATTATATAAAGAATGCCTTTAACTATAATTTGTATACTGTCATGTCCGGATGTTCTTAGCTGCGCGAGACTCGTTGTGTAGCGAATGTGTTGTGGTTGTCTGTATTTAAGTAATTATTCTCGGTGTCATTATAACTATTGAGTACTGGATATAAACTGGAGTAGGATGTTTTCTGAATATTTAGTAAGTCTTGTTGTTCTAAAATGTTAGAGTAATTGGAAATTATACTGTCTATTGCTTCGTTACTAAGTGGGGAGGAGAATATTGTTTGAAAATCTATATTAGTTTTTTCTAGGATAGATTTTACCTGAGACACCTAATTATATTTTATACTATTAGTTCCTAATGAATCTAAATATGTTAAACGATTAAGGCAAGATTTCAGTAGGCTTCCGTTTTCTAAGCCGTGAATTTTATTAATAAAATTTAGTGTTTGTCTCATGACTTTAGTGGCTATATGTTTTAAGTCAAACTCTTTCCTAACGATATAATGTGGCGTGTTGATTTTCAATGAAAAATAGGTCTTATAAAAATGGTTTTGTAAAATTTAGCTGTGCTTAACTATTATATATTATATTGTTGCCGTAAGTATATAATATGTTATATAAGGCAGTGCGCGGGCGCAAGGCCAAGTTGCAGTGTATCTTTAGTTATTTCTATTCACCCTGCTATTTTTGAAATTAAAAATTAAGAAATTTATGAAGCTTAAATTGCTCAGGACACTGTACACGATTGAGCCTTTAATATCTGGCTTTTTCAGAAAAGGAGAATTTCAAAAATTATAATTTTTGATACTGACTCACTGTCTCCCTCAGCATCAAAATCTTACGTGACTTCCAGAATAGCTAGAAACTTCAAATTTGGCCCACTTATAGCTAAAACCGCGTAACTGACGGAGAAATTCCAAATGTTGAAACTATTATTTTTTTTAGATTCGTCCTATTTGCTGAGAAAATGAGACTAAACTCTTTACCGAGAGCCGTGTCACGTAAACACTTTTTTCACAGTTCACTATTGTGTTGTATATAATTTGAAAGACCTCGATTCTTACTTTAGAGCTCTGTCATTTGTTTATTTTTTAAAAATTTTGGTTCAGTATAATACTCTATGCTAGCGTTTCCCAACTCTGTAGTCCCGACTCGAAATTGGGTCGCGACAAAATATAAATAAGTTAATAAGGAATTAAAATATATAAATTTAATTTAATAAAGTAGAAATAATAAAATTACAAATCCATATTAAATATAGATAAATCCATAAGAATAAAAATATGGCGACAGTAACAAAATTGCTAAATTTCCTACAAGAAGCAGACATTCATATCTGATGTTACTCTACCTGTTCTTATCTAGTTATATAATTTATATAAATTAAACATTGTAAGGGTGTATATAACCTCGGAGTTGATCACCCAAAATAAACAATAAATAAATAAAAATATGTTGTAAGGAAAATATAAAAATTATTACTTGAAATTTTGATAAAAATAAAGAGCATTGCAACGAGGAGTAATAAACCTTGCTAGAGACTTGAGTAGTATTTTCTTTTTAACTGCAGACTAAGGGTCATCGTCATCCCGGTCAAATTGAGTTCAGCATGGGCTGTATAAAATAATAAAACAACTGATATTGAAAATAAATAAACCAATTAATGCGATTAACCGGATTAAGATGAGCGTGCTAATCGGCCTGCAGTCCCTCCTTCCAAACCCAGTAATGATTTTAGCAGAACTCACGCTCTCGGAGCCATATATATCCCTGCAATCCTTAGGGTATGCAATATGCAATACATTGTATTCACGGTAGGGTCGCCAACATGTTAAGCAGACATTTATAGTGTCGCGGTATAAAAAAGTTTGGGAAAGTCTGTGCTCTATGCTCTTTTAGTCTTTACCCGTGATCTTCTTCCTTGCTTTAATTTGTGTGTATGGGGAAAATACAGTGTCCTTGTTTCCTTCAATGCGTCGTAAAAAGACCAAGACGACCTCGATACATAGCCGGCAATAAGCAATGATGTTCCTAACAAACACCTAACCGGGGAAAAAAAAGAGTCAAGTTCCACCAGACCCCCTCCAAAATAAGTCAGCCTATCAAGATTGTGGCCAAATTTGCACTTTCTTTAGTTGATAACCTCACTCAACTCCTACTTTTATAAGCAACACTGCTCTTTTGATTTTATCACAGAACACTTTGACAGTTTGTGAATCTGGACGAGGAGTAAAACATTAGTATTGTGTGGTCTAGTTTATGAGTTTAGTGGTTTGTGGCAGAGAAAGAACTCAGAAGAAAAGAAAAACAGTTCCAGACTTCCTCATAAAGAAGTCAGCCTATCAATGTAGTGATGTCTACATGGCGGCCAAGTTTGCTTTATGCCTCATTTAGAAACAGAACAAGAGTTAAGTAATAAACAAGTAAGGCGCGCTTCACGTAAGTACGTAAGGCGATAATCGCGGGTTTCTGTACGATTAAGTTTTAATATTAAGTATGTAGTTACATATTCTTTTTCTACACTTCAAGACCTTTAAATTGATGTATAATATGCCACGGTGACTAAATTTTTGTTTTTAGTCATCCGTCATATTGGCCGCCATCTTCAAAATATTACGTGTATTTTAATAGTTGCATATCTTCTTTTCTACACTCTATCTTTTTCTACACTTCAAGACCTTTAAATTGACGTGTAACATACTATGGTAGCTAAAAACTTTTTTTTTGGTCACCCGCCATATTGGAAGGGCCACCATCTTGGAAATATTAGGTATAAAAACTCCATTATTTGTCCAGTTGTCTAAAATACCGAGATGTACCTGTGTGCCAAATGTCATGTTTGTAGCTATAGTAGTTTATGAGTTGAAACAAGCCAACAGACAGACAGACAGACAGACAGAGCCGTTATATAAGGTTTCTTTTTGTGCTCTGTACAGAAACCTAAAATAAAACCGTAGTCTTGCTTATGAAAGTAGGATTAAATCGAGGTTATAATGGGCAAAAGAAACAACAGACTTGGAAACACTGTAGATATTACTACTTTGATTAGATGAATTTTTAGGAACGGGGTCTAGAACTTGGCGTTTATTTTCACGGGTAGGCGTGTGTAAGAGTTTGTTCTATTGCTCAGTACTTATCATTTCCCAATGACATTTCACGTTTAGTGTTTGTTCTATTCCATATCATTTATAATTTCAATTTTATATTATTCATAAATCTCAAAATATTTAACTAATTTAATACTAAATTCCATGTTATTAAGGATTTATCCTCCACTTTCTTCCTTAATGGAAGAGTTAAAGGTTAAGTAAGCAGACAAGCCTCTATAAATTCTCAACGGAAAAGATATTTACTAAAAATAGCTTGTGATTTACCTAAGCGTTAAATTTATTTGCGGGGCCATTATGGCTGCTTATTTATCCCTTATAAGGGGGGGGGGGCATAACGTGAATATAATGTGGAGTTTCCTTGGGAGCGTCTTAAACCNGAACACAGTTTGGCCATTTATGTTGTACCTACATGATGGTCATCTCGGCTGATGCTTCGTATAAACCAACTAAGATAGTTGGTTTCGTTCTTGAAGACACATTATATTATGTCCCACGTAAAAAAACATCAATTGCTTTTTAAGACCTTCATCCTGGTCTCTTCCGTCTCGCCTTTCATTAAGCTTTTTTTTTGGAGGCTTCTGATTTTTTTTAATAATAAATTCCTATCTCTCATACCGTCTTATAGGTTCCATAAAAACGGAAGGTTTCGAGCTATTTCTTCATTCTGCTCTTAAAAAACAAGATGGAAAATAAGCAAGCGTCGGGCGCTTCCCTCCACTCCACCTTCCCTTTCCATAACTATACATATTTTTTTTATAAGGAAAATGTTTTTTTTTTTTTTTTTTTTTTTTTCAATCGAGAATTGAGAATATGAATAGGAAAGGAAATATATATCCATGTTGACAATTGATTTCTGAAGTTGCAAATAAGCGAAATTCCAAGAGATCACGTTTAAGGTGTGACTTCCAGATGTATATATTGATAACTAGTGAAGAAACGTGTGATTTCCAATTTTTAAGTATTCAAGGGTTTATTGCATATATTGAGGAAATAATCTTATCTAATATATGATTGCAAACCGTAACTGTCATTTCTTTAAGATTAAGTAATTTAAGTGAACGTATGCGAGCTTCTCACGCCCAACTAAACATGCATTCTGTCTGTCTGTCACTAAGGATTATACGTGTTTGATGACAACCAGAACAAAACTCGACCGATATAGTCGAAATTTTGCAATATTTTACCCATGCTCAGGCTAAGTTCGTTGGACGTCGGTCGTCTTCAAATTAAAATTTAAATTTTAGGGCGTGAAAATATTTTTATCTCCAGTAGGGACGAAAAGTAACTTTTCAGGACTAGTTTATGGGTAATAATGTGGGTATTTTCATCCCCGTTCTTAAAAACAGGGGAATAATGTAAACACTGGGAAATAATGTGAAAACAGGATTATAATCCACGTTCGCCAACCTAATTATTTTGTAAATAGTCGAGAATGAATAGCAAACGTAGTGCATTTGTTGAAATACGATTTAAAGACAGAAAACAATTTGTTACCGATCTTAATCACCTATCTTAATATTCAATATTGGTTGAATTATGCTCGCTTCAATGCTAGGGCCACGCGATGCCTAGTTGAATGTAATCGAACTGACTTGGGGGAAAAATAATCTAAAATATTAATTGATTAATGTTAATTGATTTGTCGGTAAAGTGAATTTAAATTTTTATTACATAAAACATCTTTATAATAATCTTTATAATATGATTATCACATTATATTTAACTATTTTTACACCTGAATAACTCTATAACGTATAACTGCGTGTATTACTCAGCTACTCGTAAAGGTCTACGTCAAGATCTAGATAAAGATCAGCGTGAATTTTGTTAAAAAGTTGTTGTTATTAAACTTAGTTTTGTTTATTGTTCTTTTTGGAGAACTTATTTAAACCCTCTTAAACTAGTCTTTGTTTAGAAACACTTTCTTCTAAAATTCGTTTCTTCCAATTAACTTTTATCTTATTAAATTAGAAATTAAAAAAAAAAAAATAGCTTCCGTTACCTTCGGTAAGCTCGGAAGCAATAAATAAAATAACCGTTTACCTAAATTATTAGGTTGTAGTGTTTGGTTCGTTACTAAATATTTAATGAACTTGAATTAAGAGTAAGAAAAGAAGTAAGTATAAGTTTTCTATTTCTCTTCTAAATTAGAGTAAGTAAATGAAATTTGGAAGCGTTATGTATTGAAGCGAAGACATAATATGTGTTGCGGTGTTTATGAGGTTAGTTAAGGAGCAGTATGATGTTTGTCAGTTAGTTTAGTTCGTTAGTAACTCAAATACACGGAAGCTTCTCTAAGCAGTAGAATTGAACTTTTAACTAAACGTAATAAAACCTCCAGCGCGGTCTCTTGTTAACAAACTTACTAAGGTCCGACCAACTTGAGAACTTGGTCCGCTTCAACAATCTCACCCAAGTATCAAGCATCCCCCCATTTCATACCGCTTTCAATTCCCACTTATATATATTTTTCCCCCTGTTATTATGTTTATTATATATACAGTTATTTCTACAAATTTAAAAAAGTTATGATTTGCTCTAAAGTTCATTTGTTGCAGTTAAAAATAAACTATTCACTGACTTAATACAGGGTTACAAGTATATCGTAAGTTTTTTTTTAAAATAAGGGCTTGAAATTTTGGATGCCACCCCTGCCACTTTGTTCAAAGTCAAAATAGGTTCGAATACGATCACAAGAATAACATATAATTAATACAACTACTCGAATATTCAAACATATCAAGACCAAGTGTTATTAGTCAGAGAGGCAATGCATATCATTGAGGTGTAATATGTTTAAAGTAATAATATTTATTTAACATAAAACTAGAGGGCTCCGCCCCTACTCGCTTCGCTCGCCCTCTCCCGTGCGGCCGCCCTAGGGGGAGGGGAGAAATTTGAAACTGATTGGAAATACATGATTACAAATAGAAGATAGAAAAAAATGTGTGTTTAGAGAAGTAACTTATATATTAAAATATATATTGCCTATCTTGTAGTCTACATAAATTTAAAGCAAAATGTAGAATACCTTACACAATTACATTATTCAATTACAAGTTATTTTTGATTTTTGCATTATCTTATAGAATATGTTACCATATCCGGTATCTCGTACCAACTATATGAGTGATTTAATTTAAGCACAAATTATGAAATATCTTTAAAAAAAAGCAAACCTATTTTTAAATGATCTTATTGAATATGGTGGCGTATGTTGTAGCACGTAGCAACTATAAGTGATTCAAATATCAAGCATCGGAAAATTTGGCTTTTTGTCATAATCTTGGTTTCTACGGTATCGTTTATATAATTCTCCGATTTGTATGGTTCCTTTTAAAATGATAGAATTTCGAAAATTATATTAAATTTTCCTCTGCTTCTAGGTTGCGTTGCTTGTGTAGGATGGAGTTAATACTTGAGGTGGCGTGTCTAAGAACGGTATTGGGTTGGAACACAGTTTGGCCATTTATGTTGTACCTACATGATGGTCATCTCGGCTGATGCTTCGTATAAACCAACTAAGATAGTTGGTTTCGTTCTTGAAGACACATTATATTATGTTCTATAATAGAAAAGTGTTGCGGTAATGTTTTATTATCAGAGAGTCCTCCATTACTATTGTCACAATAGAAAATCTATTTTGGAAATAATATTTTCACTCGATAATATATTATGTCTCTCGACAATTCTTCAATTTTTCTTGTCGACACACAATGATCTCTGTAGTTCTATTTCATAATTCTTTATTACTTTCTGTCTGCAGTTCGGCAAGATGGACTATATTGCCAATTTTAGAAGTAAATTACCCTCTCTACACTATCTAACTATTCTTAAGAACACACTATAAAACTATACTTCTTTTAAGAATATTAGAAAATGTTCAATCGAAAACATTTTATATGTTGGTTCAGCAATTTCCTGTGATAAACATTCGAGTTATTAAGAGAAGTAATCAAAATTTATTTTGTAGACCCTTTTATGACTTGCAATTTTGAATAAAATTACTTATTTAGTAAACCTAATCTTTTCAAGATATTTGTGAGAAACCTAATAATGGAACCAATTTTACAAGACAAAAAAGAGTGACCATTCCCTCAAAACTATCAGCATTGTTGATGTGTTCATTTTCAAGCATTAATAAAAATCTATGCCAAATAATAAACATTTTCGATTTAGTTCCACACTCTAGCCTGGCAGCGGTGCCATATAGTACTTGAAAATATAACTTGTGGTAAATGTATCATTTATCATAGAAGAGGTGTAGTAACCGAAACTGGTCAATTGTTATAAATATAATTATTTTGTATGAATATGTTGTTTTGGTTAACTACGCCTCTACTATGATAAGTCGCTATCACACATTGCAGAAAAACACAGTTAAGGATCGCATATATTATCATTTAGTTTATTATATTTCTAATAAATGTCTAATGTGGACCTGTGGCCAGTCCACAAGTTGTACTACAAGCCTAAAACACTTCTAGACCAGACTCTTTAGAAGTTTCTAAAGTTTCTAAGACTTCTAGACCAGAAGTTATATATATAATCAATTCTAACTTCTTTACTAATTATAATCAAACAAGAATTTGTAGCGTTATTATTATTATTTAATCTTTTTTTTTCCTTTTGTTACAGGTATGTTGACTTCTTGCGTTCTTTTATTTTACATACAAAGAAAATTGGCTCTTACTTGAACATAAAGGTCAGTAATTATTAAATACAGTATTAGGTAAATAAGTTTAGGTAACAACGAATCGAAAAAATTACCGAATATAGAAAATAATACAAAATATATACTAAATAAAATTAATCGACCCGAGTTAAGGATCAAAATCGAGGTGGTTAGAGGTGGTTAGAGGTGGTTAGAGGTGGTTAGAGGTGGTTAGAGGTGGTTAGAGAGGTGGTTCGAACCAATTGTATCAAGATGCCGGTCATTTAAAAGTTTCTTTTAGTCATAACTTTCGAACCGTTCAGGTATTATAATGAGGAAAAACATGCGCCTTTGTATGCGCTTTTAGTTTCCAAACGCAATAAAGCCACTCCGATGTGTCTAGCCCAATCCGTTCTCAAGATGCATTTTTAAAATTGGAGGGGGGAGGTCACTTTTTTTTACAAAATACGCAAAACAAATTTTTTTAAAAAAAGATATCTGGTGTTTTGACAAAAAAAATATATGATTTATTTTTGATTTGTTATAAATTAGAGGGGTGGGGATACAAAAACCGCAATTATGAAAGACACATGGCGCTAAGATGAAATGTTTTATAAGACAAAACCAAATATATATGTTGTATACTTGTACTGAAGACGTTTCTCTCTTTTATTTAACACCATACATCACTTAATATCCGTTAAAAAATATCAACCCCTTAAACTTCAATTGCTGGTTTTCGAGAGATGATTTCGCGTTGTTAGGTCTCTACGCATACAATGTGCAACATAATATAAAATCATCTTCGAACCTTTAACCCTTAACCGAATTCCTATTGCTTATTCAGTACTGTCAGCTTCTTTGGATTTAACTTTGAACAACACACTAAACTCAAAATACAAGAAACTAACCGTCGTTATGAACTTTTACTCTGGCTTTTACTTTATAAATACAAACTTCTCATAATAAAATCCTACTGGACTCATTGCGTCGAACTATAAAGGGGTCGTATTAAGCACTCTAACTCCTACCGTATCCAATCCCATCAGTCTAAAATCCTCAGCAAAATAACTAATTCTAATTTTTTTGTTTGCAACTTGATTCCTGGTAGCGACCTGAAAGTAGCCTTAGTCTCCTCCAGGTATTATAATAATCCTCTCACGATTCTGTATCCCAGCATCCTAATCCTTCGCACCGAAAACTTACCATTCAACTGTTTCGTACTTACACCGCGGAATCCAACGTTTTAAAACCGAAAAATAAAGTTATTTGAATAAAAGTTAAAAACTTGTTTGTTTTTTTTTAATCCTAACAAAAAAACTAAAAAGATTTAGTTGAGAAATCGACATTTTGGCGTTCTGTATTGTTGGAAGTTTTAAGAGATGATCCTAGCACAAAGGCGACGAGTTAAGCCAGACGGGGAGGAATATGAAATTATAATATTAATGCTTTTCTAGGGTTCTGTCGGCCCCTTATTATAGTAGAAACTCTAAAGACGAGTTTTAGGGGGTTGATTGAGCTTTCTCCGCTTTATAAACTTTGCTAATTAAATTTAACTACGGACTAGTAGACCCTAAGGGCGGACTAGTAGATCCTAAGGGCTACGAGTTTTGATTTTCTCACCCGCAATTCGCCTAAAATAATTTGATTTTTGACCGAACTTAAACTAAGATTTTGTTGAATAATAATGTTTCACTACAATTACAATATTTTAAAGTAAACATTCTTTACAGCTGTTTAATTTAGAACAGAGCAAATTGTAAACTTTTTCTTTGCAATTAACATGGCAAGAAGAAACATTGCATTTGTTGGTGAACTGGTCCAGTAGAAGTAACGTTCCTTAATAAAACTTTAGTACTTATTGAAATTAATTGTTTTGACCGAGATTTATTAAATTTAATTTTTACTGGATAGAACTTAAACACCAGTTTTATGACAATTTACTTAAATTATTATTTGTCAACCGCAGTTAATGAAAGTATAATTCAATTGTTTGATTGTTCTTGATAAGTTTGTTTACACTGGTCTTCTAAAGCGGCGCTGTCTTATCTTTATCTATTGCTAACCTGGATTTTAAATATTAGTATTTTATTTATAATTATTAACGTTCACTTTATTCATAATATCACACAATGTTATTGTCATGAAACTGTATAAATATATACTTTGCTGCATTCGTAACACTTATCTTCAAAATTGGACCCCTCAATGGACTCCCAAAATTCTGGCCAACGAACTCATCCTTTCATGATGATATTATTGACATTTTAAAATTTGTTTGAAATTTTTAAGTGCATCCTAAGGGGAGATGACGTTTGGAGTGACACATATATACATACATACATAAAAAAAGTTTTAAATTTAGGGATCGATGCAGAATGGCCTGAAACGGATTTCCATGAAAACATTTTTGAAAAATTCGCATTACAAAAATTTTGAAGTCACTGCAATAGCTTAATTTTCTTGGAAAATTCGCTAAAAGAAGAAACTACGCTATATTTCAGTATAATTAGTTTAATTCTCATGTTACCCTTGTTCTAGTGTTGGGACGCGATTAAGCTATAAGGCACATTAATTAGCAGATGTTATCTATATGAATATACTTACCCTCAAATTTATGTTCAATTTATTTTATATAAGGTTCACTTGGTATATTTTGTTTACATTGTAGAATATTTTATAGTTTTTTTTCTTGGGGCGTGCACTGTCAGGGAGTAAGAGATTTAGACTGTTGGTATATCTTGAGTTATGGTAGGTAAAACTGCTGGGGTAAGAGTTGGGGTAAGCAAACAGTGATAGCGAGACTCGAGCTCAGCTCCAAGTGATAAACTGGATTATCCTCCTGCTTCAAACCTCCCGCTTCTGTTTCAATGAAAACTTAATCATTTTATGCTTTAAAACCTCGCGTTGTGTAGTATGCTATGTTGTTTGTGTACTACGCTATGTTGTTTGTTTGGTCTCAACTTACCCAGCAACCTTTTTTTTACAACATTTCCTCTTCTAAAGTGGGGATATACTATGACAAGAATATAAAAACCTAAGATTTTCTTTGTCATCAAACAAATTTTATAGTTGGGTTGTTACAAAATTTTGACTTTTATAATTTGATTTTTATTTTGAAATTTATAATTGTTTGTTACTAGATTGCATGCGCTATTAACCTTTTAGTCATACCTTAGTTATAACATAATTTTAAAATTTAAATATTACCCTGCTCAAGCATTTTTTGACTTCTTTAAAACTTGTGAATTCTCGAGCCTGTCAGCGTAGTATGAAGGTGAGCTTCAAGTTATTTGTTAAGACTCTTTGCGTCCTCAGCTCTGTTGGCAAGCCTAGGCTGCCACTTTGCTCCTCAGCTCTGTTGGCAAGCCTGGGCTGACTCTTTGCGTCCTCAGCTCTGCTGGCAAGCCTGGGCTGCCTCTTTGCTCCTCAGCTCTGCTGGCAAGCCTGGGCTGACTCTTTGCTCCTCAGCTCTGCTGGCAAGCCTGGGCTGCCTCTTTGCGTCCTCAGCTTTGTTGGCATGCCTGGGCTGCCTCTTTGCTCCTCAGCTCTTCTGGCAAGCCTGGGCTGCCTCTTTGCGTCCTCAGCTCTGCTGGCAAGCCTGGGCTGCCTCTTTGCTCCTCAGCTCTGCTGGCAAGCCTGGGCTGACTCTTTGCTCCTCAGCTCTGCTGGCAAGCCTGGGCTGCCTCTTTGCGTCCTCAGCTTTGTTGGCATGCCTGGGCTGCCTCTTTGCTCCTCAGCTCTTCTGGCAAGCCTGGGCTGCCTCTTTGCGTCCTCAGCTCTGCTGGCAAGCCTGGGCTGACTCTTTGCTCCTCAGCTCTGCTGGCAAGCCTGGGCTGACTCTTTGCTCCTCAGCTCTGCTGGCAAACCTGGGCTGCCTCTTTGCGTCCTCAGCTCTGTTGGCAAGCCTGGGCTGCCTCTTTGCTCCTCAGCTCTGCTGGCAAGCCTGGGCTGCCTCTTTGCGTCCTCAGCTCTGTTGGCAAGCCATGACGTCCTCTCTGCGCCCAATTAATTGTTTATTTCCCCAATAAAACTTTTTTTTCCATCATACAACTTAGTCAACATTTATATTCCCCTATTCTCAGGGAGGTTATTCATACATGTATTTAGTATTGATGAATATATACATATATGTATTTATTAAACGAATATTAGCAAAATTTAGATATTTTATTATTTATAGGCTGGGTGCTCTCCAGAGTTGTTGCTTAACCAATAAAAAATAATCTATAAATAGATTATATTATATATTCAGTATTTTGGGTATCTTTGCATTTATATATTTGATGTTTTTATTTTTATTTTTATTTTTTTTGAAAGTTTTCCTGTTGTTTATAGTTGATCCTTTAGAAGTGGTGTAAAACTGTACGAAATACCATTGAATTTAAATAGGATATAGAAACACTTTTACGAAATATCCCTTTTTTGAAAAAGACTATTTTCAGACTATGTTAAATATTTTCTACAAATACCTTTTACAAGGGTAAAGATTTGAGTATTTGGGCTCATGGAGTATAAAGATGTGCATAATGTTATAGATTTGCTATGGAAAGCAGTTCACGTATGAAGTTTCATGTATAGCTCTGTTATCGAGGATCCAATATTAACGTTTTACCTTCCTAACCCCCTCCATAACACACGTGGCTCTAATCTAAACCTTTACGATACACCCCCCCCCCTCCCCTTACTATTCTCGACCCATTTAATTCAGTTTACATTCTCTGCAAAAAAATGACTCTATTGATACTGGGTTATTTGTGTTCTAATTACCAATTGAGTTTCCTTCTTCCAAATTGCTCTTCAAGATACTTTCTATTCCTATGAAATTTTCTTGATTCATTTTTTATGTAACTATAAAAAAAAATGTATCATCTCTAAATCTTTTTTTAATTTGTTTTTGAAAAAATATGTATAGTTAAAATATCTATATTTTCTTCTCTTTAGGTACTAAACATTTTTAATTAAGCCCTTTAAAACTTTATGATTTTTTTCTTGTTTTAACCTATTATATAACTTAATTTTTTAATCATTTTTTTTTTTATGTTTAAATTCTCAGTATTTTTCTAATTAAAGAACTTTTTTCTATCTAAGTATACTTTTAAATTTTAATCATTCATATAACTTTACAGACACAAAGTGCAATTTTTATATTGTTTAAAGTATTTAATAAGGTCTGCTGTGTAAGATTTTTAATGATATAATTATATACTATTTTTTTTAGCTTAATATTATTTTCCGAGTTACCGAATACAACGGAAGCTTTGTGAATGCTCTGAAGAACGAATTTTTTTGTCTCCAGTTTCAAACATTCCATGACAGAAATCTGTTTCAGACATCAGGGAACATGTTTGGTTCCGTGTCTGTCTGTCGGTCTGTTGGTATCTATTGCTTAATTTTTACAAACTAATGAACCGACATTATCTTAAAAACTATTCGTCCGATTTTAATGAAATTTAGCTGCAAGTAGCTCATAATTAGCCCATTGTTGGTCCCATATAAGTTTCAATCTTCTGCGCCCATTTGTTTCGCTTCTACATGCTCACAAACATACATTTATTTACACCTTCAAAAGTAATCATCTGATATTCAATAAATTCGGATAGTTTGTCGAAAGTAGCCCGCAGTTAGCCCCGGATTAATTTCAACAAGACGGTTTAAGGGTCGGTTCCTTTTTAAATTTTGCTAAATTTTTACTTTAACTTGTATAAAAAAAAGTCCAGTCATGAACCATGACTGAGCGAATTTTCAAAGAAATCTGCGTATTATTATGCTATACTCATAAAAAAAAAAATTTGGTTTAGAATTTGGATGGGTGAAAAAAAATTGTTTGGGTACACACGGGTACGGGGTACAAATGTCAAAATAGTATTAATCCTTCAAGATGCACTTCGCTGGAAAGCTCTTTAAGAGTACAGTAATTGTTGTTATGTACACTTTTACCATATTTTCATATAAAAGGTGGGTAAAATGAAAAAAACCCCACGATTTTATGCAATTTTTGACCATAAATTGTCAAAATGTGACCCCTATATGAACTCCAAAAATTCTGGCCGACGAACTCATCCTTCCATTTGACATTATTGACATTTTAAAATTTGTTTGAAATTTGTAAGTGCATCCTAAGAGGAGATATCGTCTGGAGTGACACATATATACATACATACAAAAAAAAATGTTAAAATTTAGGAATCGATTCAGAATGGCCTAAAACGGATTTCCATGGAAAATTTTTTCGAAAACTCATATTACACAAATTTGGAAGCCATTGCAATAGCTTAATTTTCTTCAAAAATTCGCTAAAACCATATCTTTTTTGTCAGATTTGATAAAGGGGAAAAAGTAAATAAATTTGACACTAATAGGTTGTAATATCATATAGGTTTTAAACTAAATTAACTAGGATGCGAGGAAGCTATGTGCCACACTAATTGTCTGTCTATTTATTTATGTATTTAAGATTTTTTAAATGTTAAGGCCAGGCGCACATTGCTGCATCATCTCGGTTTGACGGGNCTTAATGACGGGACGCTGGACAGATTCAGCTAGCTACTGGTTGGTTGTCATGCTCGGAGCTACTCGGCTCATTACTTAATGACGGGACGCTGGACAGATTCAGCTAGCTACTGGTTGGTTGTCATGCTCGGAGCTACTCGGCTCATTACTTAATGACGGGACGCTGGACAGATTCAGCTAGCTACTGGTTGGTTGTCATGCTCGGAGCTACTCGGCTCATTACTTAATGACGGGACGCTGGACAGATTCAGCTAGCTACTGGTTGGTTGTCATGCTCGGAGCTACTCGGCTCATTACTTAATGACGGGACGCTGGACAGATTCAGCTAGCTACTGGTTGGTTGTCATGCTCGGAGCTACTCGGCTCATTACTTAATGACGGGACGCTGGACAGATTCAGCTAGCTACTGGTTGGTTGTCATGCTCGGAGCTACTCGGCTCATTACTTAATGACGGGACGCTGGACAGATTCAGCTAGCTACTGGTTGGTTGTCATGCTCGGAGCTACTCGGCTCATTACTTAATGACGGGACGCTGGACAGATTCAGCTAGCTACTGGTTGGTTGTCATGCTCGGAGCTACTCGGCTCATTACTTAATGACGGGACGCTGGACAGATTCAGCTAGCTTCTGGTTGGTTGTCATGCTCGGAGCTACTCGGCTCATTACTTAATGACGGGACGCTGGACAGATTCAGCTAGCTACTGGTTGGTTGTCATGCTCGGAGCTACTCGGCTCATTACTTAATGACGGGACGCTGGACAGATTCAGCTAGCTTCTGGTTGGTTGCCATGCTCGGAGCTACTCGGCTCATTGCTTGTGTTCTATACCTAGTTGCGGTCATTACCCCAGCAATTTATATGACTGTAGTTATCTGGGTACATATTCCATCTTATATTATTATCCTAATATTATATACTCCTAATTATTAATCTTTTTAATGTTTACACAACCCCCGTGCTGAGCAACATATTTTTTGGTTGTAACAGAAAGGATACAGCCACTTTACTCATATTTTGTAAAATTATTTAAAAAATGATTATCAGTGTAAAACATCTCAACTCTTTGGGATTCGAACTCACCAGATTTGTCTGTGTTTAGTCCAAGGTTGTTAGTTGAGCGAACGCTCACAGTTCAGCGCTCACCTGCCCCGATCCCCTGATTTAGAAATAATTTTATTGAGAAAGAAAATAGATAGAATAAGAATCTTATAGAAATCAGATATGCTCAAGAGAATTATTTTTACTGCATATTAAAATTTCCTAAAAGATATTTAATAAATTTAATTTTTAATATTTTGTCATTATGTTTGAGAGATTTGCAGTTGATGATTAAGACGGTTAAAGACAGCTGGTAGTTTTCATATAGATACAAGAGTTTTGTTTTTCACTCTGATGGTAACTTTATACAGTGTCGTTGGTTATACAGTATAACGGAGCTGATTTATCGTGTATTTAGCCGGTTCGGTCCCCTTACTCTGAACGCTGGAATTATGTTGATGTGGAAATTATTCTGACCCCTAACCTCGCTGCAAGAGTTGGGGGTCCCGCCGAACTTGTATAATGATGCCTAACCTCCCTCCACGCTTCTTGCTCAATGTCTTTTAAAACTTGGGAAATGTGAATTTTGGAAAGAGTTGGGATGGTTATTTATTGCCTCGTTACTAGTGCTCGGTCCTTGTCTTACAAACTAATTGTGAAACATTAATTTAACTATTACATCTTATCAATCTAACTATTTTATCTTTAAAAATACTCGGACTTTAACTCTAAAACTAAAACAAATAATCCTAATTACTGAAAACTTGGCCAGGGCAGTTAGCTTATGTTTCCACCACTGGTTTTTTCTTATAAATAATTTTGACAGAAGATTTAAATCATTATTATATAAGAAAAACAATTATCACGTAGAAAAAGCACATCTCCAGTGATAGTATTTACAATAAAACATTGCGTGTCACTTTAATTCTATAATTTGTAGTAGAAATTTACATACCAATAATTACAAAAATGCTTTAAACTCGTATTTTTCGTACCTTCGCATTTAAAAAAATCGGTCCGAGACAACTCAGAAAAACTTTCTCATATACAAGTTCATAATTAGCCCAATATTTTACATTTATTAATTTTCGTATGTACATTATTTATTATTGAACATTTCATAACATTTTTTCATAAAAATAACTTCTCCTGGGCGGGGAATCGAAACTGGGCTCTCTCCGTCCGAGATTTAATCTATTTTCTCAGGAACTAGATTTTCTCCGGGAAAACGACTTATATCATTATACTCGTATTTAAATGGACTACATTTTGGAATTTTTTAATCAAAATCGTCCGAACCGTTTCCGAGAAATATATTTTTTTCACGTTTTGTAAGAGTTTTTGGGGGGTAGCGCTAAAATTCATTTCTCGAGTTTGGCTTTGGGAATGATTTTTTCTGCGCCTCGGGGTATGATTTTTCTGAACATGTATGCCAAATTTCATAAAAATCGGTCTAGTAGTTTAGGCTCTAGGCATCTGCACAGAGGACAGACAGACATTTTTTTAAAACCACTTTTTCTACTCAGGGGACCTCAAAACGTGTAAATCCAGCAAAATCTCAAAATCGAATTTTCGCGCCATCGCAATACTTTCTCTTTATATGAGAAAGTAAAAAAATCGGTCCGAGACATCTTAGACAAACAGAAATAAGACTAAATTTAACAAATGTATTAAAACCGTATCATACTAGACATGCACCACCATTACCACTAGACACCAATACCATTGTGAATGTATTACAGACATATATTATACTATGCGTAACAAATGCCATTATTTTTGCCTTCAAATTAGGAAATTATCTGTTAATTAAAAATTTCAATTGTAAGAATTTATATTTTATGAACGTATAAATAATTTATTGTAAAAAAGTTCTTAAAAAAAAAGTTTTGATATGATAGTTACTGTATAATTATAGATCGGTTACTAATTATGGTTACAAATTAGTTACTAATGCGACTACTAATTATATATTTTTAATTACTAAGTTTAAATTAAAATGGCCTAAGCAGGAAATCGAAGGATTAAAAAATGTAAGGAGCTTATATTTTTCATGTTTTTGAAAATATTTTATTTTGTTTCCGGTGGATATTTTACGTTTCTCTGCTAATTGAAAGGGCCCGGCCGGCCTTCTGTCTTACTTACCCGGGCTTTTTTCTCTAATGAGTAGATTCAACTTTTCCGTTTGTGTAAAAAAATTAATTTAATTCTTAGTATTTTATTTTATTTTTTATTTTTTAAGTTAAAGTAAAGCTCTTGTAAGGTCGGTTGTTATTTTCCCTCCGTGGTCTTAAGCTCGCTTTATTTTTAGTTTGTTTTCCTTTAAAATGTAAAAAAAAAAATATTGTTTAAAAAAGTACAAAGTTCTTGTGATGAATGTAGCTTTGTTTTTTTTAGCTTTCAGAATGTTTTTGGTCGTATATTTTGTTAAACATATATCTTTATATAATATTAAAAAAGTTTTATAAACAAAGAAGTAAGAAAGAGAAGGGTAGATGAGATGTCAACTATTCCAGAAGGGTTAAATTTCCACTATCTCTTGATAAGGCGGTGTAAGGCAGATCAGTTTGTTATTGAACTAAAGAAATATTCTAGTCTGCGCGTATGAGGTAGATCAGGGTATCGCAGCACTGCACCGCATGCAACCTGCCCGAGTGGATTTGGCGTCTAAATATTGGCGCAGTCTCATATGTATTTTTAAACAAATCTTTATCATTGTGCTGTTGAAATAGAAGCTCTGCTCTAGGTTTGTCGTACTTTTTTAGTATCAATTTAAACGGTAATTGTAATATAGACAGCTGTCAGTGCATGACAGGTTTTGATATTATTATTGTTGACATGTTTGTCTTGTTCTTAAAATATAATCTTCTTAACATTATATCCGTTATACTTATTATACAGTAATGTATTCGTTTCACTATAACTTAATATTGTGTTTTAATTCATAAGGTCAATTTAATGCCCTACAGGCTGTTATGTGTCTTTGATGCAGAGTGGAGAACGCCTCTCGGGGGCTGACGAGCGAAGCGAGTGTTTTATAAAAATTAACTCCTAGCTTTACATCAGGGGTATCCAACTCCAGTATTCTAGAGGTGTAAGAGCACTATCGCTCCACGGGAAGATGGTGGTTAAAATTGTAAACTACTTATGATCTTTTGACATTTATACTATATTGTAAATAAACTAATAAAAAAAAAAAATAACTGCCTCGGTGGCCGAATGAGATGCGCGATCGCCTAAAATGCGAAAGATCCCGGGTTCGATTCCAGGAAAATGACCAAATAATTTAATAATTTATTTCTTTGAATTAAAATGCTCGAAATCTTTTGAATGGTGTAAAAGATTTAGTTACAATATTAACCGTATCTTCCCGTGGAGCGCTAGTAGTCTAACACAGGTAGATAAAGAGGGGAGTTGGAAATCTTTCCGTTTAAGGATTCTATGATCGCTGCTTTACATTGTCGCAATTGGGAAAAGCAAGAAACTATAATGAAAAAAAAATTAAAATAAACATTAATAAACGCTTCCAATTTCTATTTACCTTTTAAACTTCTCTTTTACGGAGAATGTTTAAAAAGAAAGTATTGTAATTGCACGAAGATTCGATTTACAATTTTGATGCATTTAGACTTTAGACAATTGAAGTCCTCAGTGTCCAAAATTTAAGTTATTATAAACAATTTCTCTTTGTTTGTAGTCTGTGCATACACTTGTGGAGCCTAAACTACTGGAGTGATTTTGATGTAATATGGCATACTGATATTATACGGCTTATTGATGTTCGGCCAAATCGTTCCCAAAGGCAAACTTTTGAAATGAATTTTAGCTCCATATTTGGGTGCGCTGCTCCCCAAATCTCGTAAACTGTTTTGATGATTTTGATAAACAATTTTTAAAATGTAGTCCTTCTAATTAGGAGTTAACCACGTAAAAAATCATTAATCCGTGAAAAATGTGGTCCACGACGTATTGAAAACAAAAAAATTGTATTTAATTGAAAACCAAAACCAAAACTAAACAATTTATAGAACTGTATCTATATGGTTGCTTCTAGTCTCAGTCTTCTCTATATGTTTGAAATTCGATTCTTTTTTCTATTTGTAATTAATTCTTATCTATCTTACAAATGTTATTTATTTTATCTACGATTGATACGTAATGTATACATTGTATCTCTGTTTAGATTCGTAGAAGGTGATTCTTTACACACCTGTATTAATTGCGCATGCGTGTCTCATAGTTTTGAACAATTCCTCTTCTTTACGCCTCTAGCGCCGAAAAGAAGAAGAATTCTTCAACTTTACGCACGATTAGCGAGTTTGTTTACATTTAACATAACCATAGAGAATAGAACATAACTAATTTGATGTTTATTTAATAAAAGTAACTGTTTGTTTCGAGTTTTTTGTGAAAATCAATGAGCGATTTAAGTGATTATGACGAATATGAGGAGAATAATACGCCTTCCGAAATAATTAATTCGGCACAAAATACAACTAA
>KZ652366.1:206361-217351 GCA_001010745.2 Gerris buenoi | reverse complement strand
CCCCCTCTTCTATTTTTTCCTGAGGGAGGATAAAGCCTTTTATCAGTGCCACTTTTTATCGTTCGAAAAGAGGAAAAAAGATTTACCTAGTTTTTATATATTTTTTTATTTTACTGTTATTTCGCTTCCGAGCTTACCGAAGGTAATAGTCATCTAAAAAGCTAAATTTATATTTATTACGAAAATTGCCTCGCCAAAATTGCGTTACAGAAATTAAGAAACATTTTTGGTCTGAAGTTTGTCGCTCAAAACATTAATTATAGCTCTGTGCGCTGATCGCTTCCTCTCCCGCATCTACCCTGTTATTGGTCAGTTTGAAACGTAGGTCGCAAGCAACAAGTTGACGCTTATACAAGAAAAATGGAGATTAGCGTCTTGATCTTACATAACGTTAAAATAGAAAATTAAAATCAAATTTCTTTAACAATTATTTGATTAATAATTAAGCTTGTTATTGTTGTATAGACCTTATAATTAAATCATTCCTCTATAGATATCGACCCGTATGCGGGCCCGGTCCCAACACTGAACCCAGATCTGTGGTCACCGTCCAAGTTGTGACCACCCCCGTTGCTGCTTAACTTGATTACTAGGAGTGCCGGCTGCCTTAAGTACGTTAAGCATTAAGCAGCGGAGAGACACCTCCGACTTTATCAAATTGGAGTAGTATTGTTTTCGTATAAAAAAGTAGATATAAAATGAGGATTCTGTGTTTTGTCTTGATGAGATGGGCGCACAGGATTCTAAATTTCATTTGTTCTCTATTAATCCCTAAAAGCCTCTTTCTCTCGGGTGCTGGGTATTATACCCTTTCTCTCTGGTGGAGATGTCAATATGTCTAGTTTCCCACGGGGGAAGCAGATTGCTGTAGAACAGAATGGAGATGAAACAGGAAATAGAGTCAGGATTAAAAGGGCGCGAGGCTTAACGCTTCACCCATAACTCGGATGCAGTTCGCCCTTTTGTTTTTTTGCCAAATAAAATTGTTCAAATCTTCTTTTGTTAATATTAATTTTTTACCTTTATTTTTTTCTTCCCTTAAAATAGCAGAAAAAACAATATCCAAATTGTTAAATCAATATAATATAAATTCATGTGAAGCTCTATGCTTGCTTCTACATTGATGCACATTTTCCTCCTCTTTTACACATCATTACATTTCTGTACGATTATTTCAGTGCGCCGTCATCACGCAACTTCCAGTTTTATTAATTTTTGGGTTTCGTAGAAAACTTTTGACCCACAGATAAAAAACATGTAGAGAAGTCCAACATTTTATACTCGCATGTGCAACTCCAATGTGGAAAGTTTAATTTTCTAGTGGGGTATTAAATGAAAGCTCATGAAGATAAGATTACAAAAATAAATATAACAAATTAAATACTAGGCATCGCGTGGCTCTATCATTGAAGCGAGCGTATAGTAATAAATACGGATTGAATATTGAAAAAATAGATAATCATGAATCATGATGAGTTGATAGATAATGGGTATAGTAGTAGAGCAATTGCCACCTAAGATTACCACTAGCAATTGCCACCAAAGATTACCACTAGCAATTGCCACCAAAGATTACCACTAGCAATTAAGAGCCATTTTATACAATAAAGTTATTTTTGTCGGAGTGAAATCTTTCTTTATTCTTTACTCCAAATTTAATTGAGAATAAACAGATCAATATTAATATAGAGTGGTCCAATGAGCACGCCGGTTTTGAAACATTGCTCATTTTCCATCAAAACAAAACATTCGTCAAAATTTTTGTTGCCTATCAACACTGTTAAGTATAAAGTTGAAATCTGCAAGCATTCTAATTTAATTCTGTGATGCTAAGCAACAAAAAACAAAATGAATAACGATTCAAAACTGGCTGCTTTTTGAACCACCCCATATTTGATGGTAATTTATCCGGCGAAAATTGACAACAAATGCTGTAAATTTCAAATAAAGTTAAATAAGTTACTTCTAATAAGTTGCATCATAAATAAGTTGCAAGTTCAATGAGTTGAGTTGCAAGTTGAATAAGTTGTANAGAGGTGGTTAGAGGTGGTTAGAGGTAGTTAGAGGTGGTTAGAGGTGGTTAGAGGTGGTTAGAGTCTCTAACCACCTTTAGGATCCCTTTTATAGAACCTTCCAAGTCAAGTAAGAGTCCCACCCGACACTACCGTCTACTCCAACCATCCCTTTTAAACAACTATAAACTCATCATGATTAACTATTAATTTGCTTAATATTAAATATTTATTGCATTAAGCTAGCTTCAAACATGAAGCCACGCGATGCCTAGTTAATATTATTTAAAACGATTTTGAACAACATCAGATTTATTTCCATAAGTATCTAGGAAGCAAGATTTTCCTGTTGAAAAAGGCTTATATCGTTAGTTTCGTATTTCAAATGGACTACATATGGATTTTTNTAAGCTTGTTATTGTTGTATAGACCTTATAATTAAATCATTCCTCTATAGATATCGACCCGTATGCGGGCCCGGTCCCAACACTGAACCCAGATCTGTGGTCACCGTCCAAGTTGTGACCACCCCCGTTGCTGCTTAACTTGATTACTAGGAGTGCTGGCTGCTCTGCTTTGCGAGGTTCCGAGGATCTTCTCGATAAGCTAGATTTTCCTACTAGGCGGCATTATTTTACTCACTGGATTTAATTTTATTGTATTGTATAGTTTAATGTTATGGTGTTGTATTGTTCAGCAATAAGTTTCTAGTTTTTACTTTCTCATATACAGAGAAAGTATTGTAATGGCGCGAAAATTCGATTTTGAGATTTGGTGGAGTTACACGTTTTTAGGTCCCCTGAGTCCAAAAGTGGTTTTTAAAAAATGTCTGTCTGTCGTCTGTCTGTGCAGACGCCTGGAGCCTAAACTACTGGGCCAATTTTGACGAAATTTGCATACATCTTTAGAAAAATCATAAACCGAGGCGAAATCGAGAAATAAATTTTAGCTTCAAATTTGGGGGCGCTAACCCCAAAAAAACTCAAATTATTTCAACAAAAAAATTATTTCTCAAAAACGATTCCGACTATTTTGATTAAAAAAATTCTAAAATATTGCCCATTTAAATAAGAATCTGATGATGAAAGCCGTTTTCCCGGGAAAAATCTAGTTCCGGAGAAGCTAGCTTAAAACGCGGACGAAGAGAGATCGGGTTCAATTCCCCGCCCGGCAGAAGTTATTTTTATGGTATATTTTGATGAAATGCTCGGTAATAATTAAATGTACATTCGAAAACTAATAAATGGGAAACAATGGGTTAAGGAATTATTAACTCATATATGACAAAGTTTGTCTGAGTTGTCTCTGACCGATTTTTTGTTTAGTTGTCGTGCCATGTATTTTTATTTTTGAGTTTTTATTTAAGCTGTCTCATAGAAGTGTTGAATACAGTTGAAGAGAAGAAAAATGTTTCTAGTTGAAGTTATATAGAGGGAAGGACTTAGTGAACTTGCTAGTCAAGTCTAGAAACCTTTAGAAGCAGCCAAACGTCTTTCAGTTAAGTCCTTTCTGTTATCCAGTGGTTGTTCAAACTCCACCTCCACAGCACCCATAATATTTCCATGCTGCCCTTTTCAAATATCTATCTTCTCGTTTCTTTTGTTCTGCAGTAAAGTTTCTTTTTATGGAATTTGTAACTTTTCCAATATGAGATCCAAGAAGATCTCTGTATATCGGATCGAATTATAATTATTACGAAACTTCCATAATGACGCAATTTACCATCTTTCATTGACAACTGATTTTATACATTATGTAGATTCAGGTCTTTTAACTTTTCCTCACCACTAATAGTAGGAAAAGTATTGTTTTCACCAAAAATATGTTTTTCGAGATTTCAAAGGGATTATCCGTTTTAGGTGTTTTTAAGACCTCCTGAATGGTTTTCAGAATGACGTATATATGTGTGTATGTGTGTTATCATCGTAGCGCCCAAGGTTTTTAACCTAGAGAGTTGAATCTTGGCAGAAAAATCAGTCCTTACCTGTAGTGGTGCCGCCTGGAAAATCAACTTTTTCCGTCATCTTGAACCCAGTTTGCTGAGTCAGCAAAAATCGTTTTGAAATTTGGCACGAACGTACCTCTGTATGATAAACAATCCCACCAAATTTCATTCTGATATTGGCCGCCATTTTGAAGATATCAATTTTTAAAATTTTAAACTTTGTCGGTTAATAATACCGCAAGTATAAATAGGATTTTGACATATAGCACATCGTTGGAACCGGAAAAAATTAAGGAACAAGTATAAAAAACCCGATGAAATTTCATTTATTAGTTTAAAATTTATAAGCGAATATAATTATTTATTAGTGCGATGATTTTGATGACGTCAAAGTTTGTTTACATCTGTCAAAATACCGCCAAACTTCAAATAATTAAATAAAATATAGGTATTAAAAATAAGGTTTTTTTAAAGAATGATAATAAATCAGTTAGTTTAGAACGGTCGCCCATCCATGTACTGACCACGTCCGATGCTGCTCCCTCCTGCTGCTTCGCAGCAGGAGTGGCCACTTTAGTGGCCACTTTAGTGGCCTCTGAAGTAAGGAAAAGTTCCAAGGTACCACGTACCGGATTTTTTTCAATATTTATTTATGATACGTTAATAAGATGTTTTATAAATACATGCATAGTATTTACAGTTATAGAGGTGAAGATGGCAGTGCACTTGATATTTTACACTAGTTAGTGATGCTACATCAAATGCTGCCCAAGCTCTGCTCGTTTAGTTGTACTATTTTAGGTTGGTCGTTCTTTCCTAACCTCTCTAGGGCACCAATCTATTATTAATCTGGTTTATCGGTCGTCCTTATCCTTGCCATTATCTCCTCTCCGAATTCTTTCCAATATAATTTTATCTCCAAAATTGTGTGTACTCTGTACCCATAGTGTTTATTTCTATCATTCCAAGTTTTTTTATGGTTCTACTTTCTATGTACTCTCGTCTATTTACCAAATGTTTTCCCTTATTGCCGCTGATCGTTTGTTTTAATAAAATAATAAAAACAATTTACTCATTCCCTAGACTCTACCTTTAGCATAATATCAAATAGTACCGACCAAAAACTGCTTACTAGATGAAACGAAATTTCCCCATTTTCAAATAATTCTATTTGATCGATATTTTGCTCGACTAGGTTGCATTAAAAATGTATCCGATTTTCATGTACCTACGAAAGTATAAATGTTATACTTGTATTTTGGAACTAAGTTCCTTATACACGCCAGGCACGTTCGGAGCCTGGGAGTGAATCCGAAAAAAACTACCAAAATCGCCGTCATGAAATCACCGTCACGCGAAATCCGTCACGAAATATCTACCGATGACGATAACTTGAGTAAACGATCACCGAGTTAGTTGAAATTTGGTACACATGTTCATTTTACCAATGCCCAGGCTGATTTCGTTGGAAAACGTTATCCGTCCAAGCGTTCACGCGCAACGCTCACGTAAACGTAAGCTTCAAAAAGACGGGAAAAAAATGTTATTATGGAACCCTGTTACTTGTTTTGTTTGTTTTTGTTATATGTCAAATTAAAAGTCACTTGGTTTTATAAATATGGAAAATAAATTGTTGTTAACAGTTTATACGTTTTTTAGCATTTTATGTGATTTTATAATTTATATTTAATGAAAAATGTAAGGAAATTGGTTTCTACCGGGTGTCCCGCGACACCACACGTATTTTTTTTACAGATATTTGTACTATGTACTTCATTGCCGCTATTCGTATATACTCTCATTCATATTTATTTCATAATAGAGAGAAAATAACTTCTAGCATTATTTGGTATTGTTTATATTTGATATCAAATAAGACGGTGGGACTTAATCTAACAATAAATATTTGGGACGCTGAGGTTCCCGCTACAAAATCCCTTGAGGCAAAAAAGTATCATTGTTTGTTTCTTGCCTTATGCAACATACCTGGTGGATTATTTTTATTCGCGCACGTAGAGATGTAGATTCAAACCTTTTATTAGTATTTATATACTGGAGCCTTCCTACAGTTTTTTTAATATTCCCCTCTATGTTTATATTTTCATAACTAGACGGGTAAATGTAAGCTTAAAAAAAAATCGTATTATTTCGCACCAAAAACAAATTTGTTATTTTGTTGAAATATTTCCCCGCGGGCCCCCCTGGTTCTAGATGGGAATATTTGATATGTTTTTTTTTTCTTATTTACTCTACAACATATGGAAACACAGATTATATGAGACAAACCTTCCCCCTTGCAATTCTCTAGCAACTTTGTTTACCTGTTTATTTTATCCGTGGATGAAATTCTAGTAAATCTTTTTTTCATTTGTGTTTTATAATACATCTGCATGTATATATAAGAAAAGTGTAATATTGATAATAATATAATAATAAACGTCTAGTAAATCATAATAATAATGATAAAATATCACTGGCATACTCCAAACAAGTTGCCACAGCGGTCTGCTGATTTGATCATGTACTTACATTAGTGTTACTTTTTAATGTATTTATAGTTATGTTGATTCAATAAATGGCTTATTTATTTATTTATATNGGAATGTACCTTAGTGTCATCAAACAAAACAGAAGCTGAGGACAAATTATGAGCTTTTCGGGCGCTTTCTACAATTTGATGCTTTTTTTCATTAGCATCATCGGGATATCCTTAAAATTCTCTGGTATGTATTTTTGGAGCCACAGTGTAAACTCTGGTTGTTTGTGTATCACAAAACTCGATGTAAGACGAGCCCTCCATCGCCTACAAATTACATCACACGTTAAACGATCAAATTTCATCACAATTTAATTTCTTATACAAACATAAGTGATTCCGAGTCATGGAATTACAGAAAAGCTGCATGTAGCATAAAATCAGGTCTAAGAATACTTTTGGTTATGACTTGGATCTAAAACCTCAAGAATCAGGTTGAACGATCAAATTACGTCACATTTTTATTTCTAAGACAAACATAAGTGATTCCGAGTCATGGAACTACAGAAAAGTTGCATATTGAATAAAATAAGGACTCCAAATACTTTGGTTTTTGCTTGTATGAGTAAATTTATAAAATAGGAGTGTTCTGAACGCACAATTTGATGCTCTACAACTTTAGTTATTTGACATTTTTCATTTGGAATAACCATATCCGAGTTATAGGCGTATAAAACTGAGAATAAAGGCCCCCATAAANTTATGGGGGCCTTTATTCTCAGTTTTATACGCCTATAACTCGGATATGGTTATTCCAAATGAAAAATGTCAAATAACTAAAGTTGTAGAGCATCAAATTGTGCGTTCAGAACACTCCTATTTTTAAAAATTTATTTTTACCTATGCATAGATCCAAGTCATAACCAAAAGTATTCTTAGACCTGATTTTATGCTACATGCAGCTTTTCTGTAATTCCATGACTCGGAATCACTTATGTTTGTCTAAGAAATAAAAATGTGATGTAATTTGATCGTTCAACCTGATTCTTGAGGTTTTATGCTGAAGTGGTTAGTTGGAATGGAGGGTGTGTTACTGCAGTTAGTTTGAATCCCATAAAATGACCATTGTCAATTTCCTAAAGATTCCTTTTCAGAAAACATCACAGCAACAGTTTCAGTTTGAATCAAATTTNTAAATTACTACCTCTAATAAAATAAAACCAACTGAAATGTTGGAAAACGTTTGACAGTATTATAATACCTAATAACCTAAACCAAGTTTACTTTTGTTAGATATAGGAGCGTCTATGGAGTTCATCTTATAGGAATAACAAAAAATTGTCTCTCCATGTAAATTTAAACTGGTTTATTTGACAGAGCAGCTTTCAGCCTTCAAAAGGCCATCATCAGTGCCGATTTAGAAATACGAGAGTTACATAGAAAAAAGAGAAATTGATTGAGCAAGAGGTGAGCGTATACCATGTCGGAGATCGACATGAGACTGAACTCTCGTTAGTAGTTATAATTTGTATGTTCTGGCCCATTTTTGACCTTGAGCGGATTTTCTGGCCCATTTTTGACCTCGGGCCAGAATTCTGGCTCCCGTTGCTGGTTTAGTCTAACCATCNAAAAATAGGTATTTTCTGAATGCACAATTTAATGCTCTACAACTTTAGATATTTGACATTTTTCATTTGGAATAACCATTTCCGAGTTAGAGGCGTATTTAATTGAGAACAAATGCCCCCATAAACGGTTATAATGTTTGCGCGAACATCATGTTTGCACAAACTTGATGTTTGATGTGCGTATTGCCTGAGGTTTGCGCAAATTTTTTGCACAAAATGTTTGATCTTGTATGGGGGCCTTGGCACTCTTTTCTGGCAAAATTGTAAAATTTGCCTATTTTTGACTGCCGATTCTGACCAAACCGCTGTGTATAATTTAATGTTAAAAAATGCATTCGACGCAGAATTTAATGTTCTTTAAGTTTGGTAAGAACACGATTTTCTGTTTGATGCACCCTTAAGATGTTATAAGCCAAAAACTGAGAAAAGTACCAAAAGTTCGCAGTTTTTTGGCTCGCAAAAGTTTAGCTCGCCTCAGAAACCGTCGCAAACTTATTCTACTGTTATTTGAGATGCCAAAAGTGGATTAAAACGATTTCCAGCTTTGTCTGAATTAATCGACACCAAAAATCTAATTTTACTGGGCTATTTTCGTGTCACCACAAAAAATTTTCTTAATATAAGAAAGTAGAAATTTTGAGACGGTCTATCAAGTGGCGGGTTTAAACAAGCGTGTTTTTGTTAGTATGATGGGTTTTCTATCTTCATCTATTTAAGACATATCAAACTAAATCGTATTAACAATCTAATTTCAAATGGAAATAGTAGATTCGGATGGAACTCGTCTAAATTGCTCTTTGCGGTATCGAGACGAGAACCTCTTCGGCTAAATCCGTAAAGCCTGCAAGACGAAGGNTCAATAACTTTCATTTGATACCCCTTTCAAAGTTTAAATTTTTTTATTTTTTTTGCGTGACGTGAATTATCCGCCATTTTGAATTTGAACATCTAATAATTTGTTCGCTATATTTTTCTTGTATGTGCGTCGAAAAAAATGTTAATACTGGAAAGTTTCATGTTTTTATATCTTTTCGTTCAAAAGTTATTGGAACCTTACAGAATGACAGACAGACAGACACAGGAACGAAACTGTGAGGATTTATTTTTTTTGGTTTTATCAACGAAACCCTAAAAATAGTTGCTTGTTCAACGAAGAAGCAAGTGTTTTTTAACACTCTGTTAACAACCGTTGAGAGGATCGTTTCAACGAATTAAACATTGCAATATTAATTAAAATGATATAATAATAAGATATTGAATAGATTAGTAGCACAATTAGTTTAGTGGCTTTCAAGGATCCTTAAAATGTAAACATTTCAAAAATAAAAATCTATTTAAATCTCAAAATTGAACATTTTTCTGCATGACAATACTTTCTCTGTTAATATCTAAGAATATGAGAAAGTAAAGTAAAGAAAAAATCAGTTGTTAGTGATAGTGTGAACTTAGTATTATGAAGTGTGAAGGTGTGAGTGACCCTGTTGGTTGGACAAGGTGTGAATGACAGCCTGCTAGAGTTAAGTACAGAGGTTGGTGCTGCAAGGAAATATAATTTGCTGCGGTTTCCAGGAGGAAAGGCTTTGATCTAGTTAGGCTCTACTAGTGTCGCCTCAGTAGTCAAAACCATCCAATTTCCCGCCGTCCATTGATTCCCGCCCCTCTTCCTTTTCCCGCTTCTTTTCCGCTTTCCTATGCTTCTTCCCATATTTTTCCCCTCTTTCAAATCAAAACTCCAACGGTATAAAAATATTTAAATTACTACCTCTAATAAAATAAAACCAACTGAAATGTTGGAAAACGTTTGACAGTATTATAATACCTAATAACCTAAACCAAGTTTACTTTTGTTAGATATAGGAGCGTCTATGGAGTTCATCTTATAGGAATAACAAAAAATTGTCTCTCCATGTAAATTTAAACTGGTTTATTTGACAGAGCAGCTTTCAGCCTTCAAAAGGCCATCATCAGTGCCGATTTAGAAATACGAGAGTTACATAGAAAAAAGAGAAATTGATTGAGCAAGAGGTGAGCGTATACCATGTCGGAGATCGACATGAGACTGAACTCTCGTTAGTAGTTATAATTTGTATGTTCTGGCCCATTTTTGACCTTGAGCGGATTTTCTGGCCCATTTTTGACCTCGGGCCAGAATTCTGGCTCCCGTTGCTGGTTTAGTCTAACCATCTCCGTCTACTTGTACGAGCATCCCTAACCACCTCTAACCACCCCAAACCATCTCCAACCACTTCCAACCACCTCCAAACACCTCAAACCAACTTCATTCACCCCCATTAAATCACCTAGCTCCAAACCCCCCACCACCCCGAAGCCTGATGGGCGTAGACGTGTATGACTGACGCAGGGTGACAGATGTTTCGACTCTGACGTGTATGACTGACGCGGGGCGGCGGGGCCCCCAAAAATATTTTGGGCGTTGCCGCCCCCCCTTTGTCGAAAAATGGGGGTGGCCCCGAAAAATAAAATCGAGTATAATTTTTTGTTCGGCCCACCGTTGCCTATACGTTTTCGATAGCGGCGGACGCGGGGCGTTACCTGTAGCGGTGGGCGAGGTAAGAAGCCGACGGCTGTCTGCGAAACGTCGATAGAAAAATGAATAAGGTTTCTCTCGTATTCGAACTTATAATCTCCTCGTAGTCCGCCCACACAAACATTCCAATGATGTGTATCAGCCCACGCAAGAAATTCTTTTCGTTTGTAACAGCATATTTTAGCTGATATCGCTATAGTATTTTTTATATTAAAAGATAACTCACTTAGTTTTTTAAATGCCTTCTTGTATAGACTATGTTGTTGTAATCTAATTTTAGAGTAAAGGAAGTAGATAAGCGATAAAAAAAGAACAAAATACAAAACAATATATTTATTTTCATTTATAATTACATACATTTTAAAAAATTACATTGAATTG
>KZ652366.1:193004-203980 GCA_001010745.2 Gerris buenoi | reverse complement strand
TACATACCAGAGAATTTTAAGGATATCCCGATGATGCTGAAGAAAAAAGCATCAAATTAGTAGAAAGCGCCCGAAAAGCTCATAATTTGTCCTAAGCGTCTGTTTTGTTTGATGACACTAAGGTACATTCCACTGTCATCAAAAATCGACAATGGATATTAAATTCAAATACAAAATATGATTCAAACTGTTGCTGTGATGTTTTCTGGAAAGGAATCTTTAGGAAAATTGTTATGGAAACCAAACTAAATACAGTAACACACCCTCCATTGCAACTCACCACTTCTGCATAAAACCTCAAGAATCAGGTTGAACGATCGAATTACATCCCAATTTTATTTCTTAGACAAACATAAGTGATTCCGTTTCATAGAACTACAGAAAAGCTGCATATAGCATAAAATCAGGTCTCAGAATAGTTTTAGTTATGACTTGGATCTATGCTTAGGTAAAAATAAATTTTTAAAAAATAGGTATTTTCTGAATGCACAATTTAATGCTCTACAACTTTAGATATTTGACATTTTTCATTTGGAATAACCATTTCCGAGTTAGAGGCGTATTTAATTGAGAACAAATGCCCCCATAAACGGTTATAATGTTTGCGCGAACATCATGTTTGCACAAACTTGATGTTTGATGTGCGTATTGCCTGAGGTTTGCGCAAATTTTTTGCACAAAATGTTTGATCTTGTATGGGGGCCTTGGCACTCTTTTCTGGCAAAATTGTAAAATTTGCCTATTTTTGACTGCCGATTCTGACCAAACCGCTGTGTATAATTTAATGTTAAAAAATGCATTCGACGCAGAATTTAATGTTCTTTAAGTTTGGTAAGAACACGATTTTCTGTTTGATGCACCCTTAAGATGTTATAAGCCAAAAACTGAGAAAAGTACCAAAAGTTCGCAGTTTTTTGGCTCGCAAAAGTTTAGCTCGCCTCAGAAACCGTCGCAAACTTATTCTACTGTTATTTGAGATGCCAAAAGTGGATTAAAACGATTTCCAGCTTTGTCTGAATTAATCGACACCAAAAATCTAATTTTACTGGGCTATTTTCGTGTCACCACAAAAAATTTTCTTAATATAAGAAAGTAGAAATTTTGAGACGGTCTATCAAGTGGCGGGTTTAAACAAGCGTGTTTTTGTTAGTATGATGGGTTTTCTATCTTCATCTATTTAAGACATATCAAACTAAATCGTATTAACAATCTAATTTCAAATGGAAATAGTAGATTCGGATGGAACTCGTCTAAATTGCTCTTTGCGGTATCGAGACGAGAACCTCTTCGGCTAAATCCGTAAAGCCTGCAAGACGAAGGGAATAAGCCGTTGTAGACGACAGAACAACAGCGGAGTTTGTTTTCACTGGGAGAAGCTGTTGTGTGCGGGGGCAGTGAAGTGGGATTAGACCCCGCTGTGAGGGGGCGGTGGGGGCGGCCCCCCTGCTTAGCTTGAGTGGGGTCTGAGCGTTCTACTCGGGGAAGGATTTGTGGTCGAGGACGCACAAGGATCAGGAAGGACGCAAGATAAAACTCTACTGCTCGCCAGAGAAGTGCTCGATAACAACGTGAGCCAGAAAATACTTCTCAGCAACAATTCTACTCTTCTCAGCGGATAAACATCACGCCGGCTCAATCCCTACTTCATATTATACTCTATCAGAAATTATTATTTCATCTCGATTAAATATTTATAATATATTTATCCTTTGTTTAATCGTATCAAACTATTTGTTTAATTAATTTGTTTAATTAATCAAACTATTGTGTAATTGAAAGTTGTGAATATTCGTTTGCTGCATTACAGAGTACCTTTAAAAATAGTCAAATATAATAGTACATTGTGCGTCTAGTGCGGAAAGTAGCTTTTTGCATGCGAGTGTGGAGTTTGCATCCCGAGCGACAGCGAGGGCAGTGAAATTACACGAGCAAAGAAAATTGCCGTTTTCGCACGATTTGCGTACCGTATTTTATCTACGATTATTGGATTTTAATAATAAATAGGGAGAAAAAAATTAATAATTTCCTGCATTTAATTTGGTATTTCTCTTTAGATAAAGATGACATTAATTCATTAGTTGTATTTTGTGCCGAATTCATTATTTCGGGAGGCGTATTATTCTCCCCATTTTCGTCCTAATCACTTAAATCACTCATTATTTTTTACTAAAATCTTGATATAAACAGTTACCTTAGTTAAACAGACAGCAAATTAGTTTTGTTAAGTGTATTCTTTACCGCCCTAGGACGGTAAAGAAGAGAAGAGGTAAGGAGAAGAGGAATTTTTCAGATTCACAAGACGCGCATGTGAATACGCATGAATACAAGTACGTAAAGAATCACTTTCTACGCATCTAAGCAGAGATACAATGTTTATATTTCGCATCAACTGTAGATAAAACTTATTTATCTATTCAATTTTATCTAGTTAAAAACAGTAATAACTAACAGTGAATAACAACTAATTTAATGTAAAAGAAATAAAACAAACTGTCATTTCATGTCGGAGATCGACGTGAGACACGTCGATCTCCGACATGAAATGACTCACCTCTCGCCAAAAATGTTTTTATTCTTGTGACTCTTTTTCCTTCCGCAATAGGCACCGATGATGGCCTTTTAAAGGCTGAAAGCTGCTTTGCAAATAAAGATTTTACTTCACGTGGAGAGACAGTTTGTGTTACTTCTTTAAGATGACCTCCATAGACGCTCCCATATCCAACGTAATTTAATGTAAATATTAACTTGAGTGTTGCCTCTCAATGTCAAGCAATACGCCACAGCTTGGGTAGCAAGACCTCGTGCTTCTCAAACTAATTACATTTTTTGAGGTTTCAGCTTACCAGAGGAAACATCTTAATCAAATGTGTATTAATTAAACTACCGTCATTAAACAGCGGAACTTAAATTATCTTTAGCACATCGAAAAGAAGCAAGTTTTGTGGTTGAACCAAAGAAGAGGTTGAAAGCTACTTTATATAGTATCTAAAAACGTGCTTCTCTCAGTATAAGTATTCGCTTGATATAGATATTTATTTTGAATTATATTTAAATTCTTTACGCGTTTACTTGAAACCACTCTTTATTTTTAACTCGAAAAAAATGATAAAATACTGTCGATAAAAAGTAAGATCCAGGATTAAGAAGGCAACCTAAACTGTAAAATTAATGCAACGACAGGTATTGTCCGAAAAAAAGAATTCAGTTTCCTTCAGCTGAATAAAGTAACGTCGAGGTATTCAATCGAAACGAATAAAAATTCAAATAACCCTCATTTTATTAAATCCCATCTTGTCATTTACCGAACCTGAGGCTAATCTGGATAACGCTACCCGGTCCTAAACATAGATAGCAGATAGTTTGGAAAGGAAAGTAAATAATGCATTAAAGAGTCGGGAGAATGGGAAGAATCAGGCGTTATTGTGAAATTGCTCGTATCTCGGCCGGGCCGCCCTTATTCCATTTATTACGGAATGGTTTCAATACATCTATCACTTGTCTAATATAATATCTTTTATTCATCAGCTTCCCTTCACTCGGCCGCTTCGTCCAATGATATTCTTTTATTATTGATTCTTCTTTTTCCTAGACCCTCAGTCTAGTTCTTGCTTTTTCTTCTTCTCTATTTTCGTTATAGATTTTGTTTTTTTGTATTTTTTTTAGATGTAAGATTTATTGTTATCACCTCATTTAAATTTTATTTCATTTCAGGGGTTTAAAATTCCAAGTTTATATTTTTTTTTATTTTTCTTGATTTACAAACTATTACAGGGTTAAATTACTGGGTGATGTTTTCGGGTGATCCTTTTTTTTAATGAATTTCAAAATATATAAAAATAAAAGGAAGTATTAAGGCCCGCTTACACTTTGATTAGTACAATTGCGAGAGTTTAGTAAAAACACTAAACCCATGTGGACACCAAGTGTTTAGTGTAAGTGTTCAGTAATTTTCACTAAACACTCGCACTTGTTCTAATCAAAGTGTAAATGGGTCTTTATAAAAACTTTTAATAAAAAGAGCAAGTGTTTTTCTGGTTAATAGAGAAGTATTTTTACATTATTTAAATATTTATTGGTTAAGATCAAAGTGATAATTAGAAGTACCTGAGATTTTGCTGAGTCTGGCATTATGGAGCCGAAAAAGAAAAGAATTTAGTGGATCCTTGAAGATAAAATAGAAGATAAGAAGAAGCAAGAACTGACTTTGAAAAGATGAAGATATAAAGTACGGTTTGTAGATGAAGATATATACGGGTTTAGAAGAGATAAAAGTGGACTGTAAGGTGTAGGTAAGGTCTGGTGCAACATGCCCCCCTCCGTTGGAGATCCCTTTGCTGCTCCGACTGTAGGGTTAAACTCTTATCTGTTGTCTCGGCCACTTCACCGTCCTCAGCTTTTCTTGACCCTACAAAACAGAAAATTCTTTTTCTTTTTCCATCGCTTATTTCTCATCCCTTATCTCCACTCCTTAATACACTTTAATGTGTTCTGTCCTAATCCTCCCCCCGACCATTGTTCCCTTACCTCTTGTATTTATCGCTAGATTGTTCTTTTCTTTGCCCCTATCTGTTCTTATTCTCTCGAAAGTGAAATCTGGCCGAGTGTAGGAGATCTCCGGAGCTTGCGTTTTTATAAAGTGATACTTGAAGTGATGCTTCAGCCCGTGGGGAGTCACATTCACCTCTGTAAAATATTCATTTTATTTATTCCTGTTTATAAAAAAAAAATACACGCGTACGTGGAATGCACTTAGTACGAAATCTCTTTTTCTTTCAAAAAACTAGGGGGCTTTGCGCCCTACTCGCTTCGCTCGCCAACCCCCGAAAAGACGTGGTAGCGGCCGAAATGGTATGAGAAGGGATGAGTATAGTTATGGAATATATGAAGGAAGTAGGATTGTGGATGAGGTGTAGTGGAGATGGACGCAACTACTATCTCCTTTCCTTTTCTCGCTGACATTTCAATATACCTACTCTCTGTCCCTCCTTACTGTCTTTTCTCTTCTCGGACGAATACAATATCACCCTCACTCTGTCTACACGGTTAGTACTATGTCACTCTCAAGATCTCCCTTTTCTCCCCCGGACTCAAACCTCTTATAGGGGGGAATCGCCTAACGCACTCCACACTCAGTGAAGTATGTCACTCTCACTCTGAACTCGTTTATTTACAAAACTTTTTAATAATATAGATAGATTACTTTTCTGAGCAGAGTAGCCCTTATTCAACTACTGTGCAGTATGCATACCAGTCATACAATACAAAGTTATTCCGAATAAAAAAATCAGGAATTTTAATTTAAAGGCAAATAGAAGGGGTTTAGATTGTTACTCCCCTGTTTTTTTTTTTTTTTTTACTTTCTCATACAAGAAGAAACTATTTTGATAGCGCGAAAATTTAACTTTGATGGTTTTACACGTTTTTTCTACAAAGTATTGCTTTTAAACTACAGTCTAACAAATCCCACAAACCTTCTGAAATCCTCACATGTATTTTTAAGATACTTTATCTATTTATGAGGAAATTCTCTCAATTGACCATTTTGGTTTTTTTCTTATCTAAAAACCTATGTGGTATTTGAGATAGAAATAGTATTGTGTAATGGAGCTAACAATGTGATTTAGCTACAAGCAGCTCTTGCTCTATTTGTTCGCTGCTAGTTGTCTTCAGATTTTACAAAGACGTCATCAACATCAGCGTGTAAATATGCCTCTAATCTAGACGTCAGTTTACTTTGTTTTATTTTATTCATAAATAATAATTATTTATTTATTATTTATTGTTATTTATTATTTATTATTTATTTATTTGTTCAGTAATATTTTTTTACAAAAAAAAAAAAAAACAAGCTTTTATTCGTATTCTTTTAAGCAAACCCTTTCATTGATACCCATATCATGGCCGTGCTTAAAAAAAAGCTATTCCGCCATCTTGAACTGCCCGCCATTTGGAATGACTCCACTTAGCAAACCATGCATTGTCATCCAAACTGAACGTGTATGCAAAATTTCATAATTCAATCGGTTTAGGATACCTGCTTCAAAATTCAGTTGCAAGATTTGACCCGAACATACATACAAACATTGCAAGTTAAATAAAAACTTTTATAAAGATTCCCATGTGCAGAAAGGTAGTAACGCTTAGTTACCAAGAAACGTTAAATTGCCGTCATGATGGTCTTTTATGACTTCTAATATTTTTTTCTTCTTTAGTTCAATTTAAATATAGCTACTGCTGCTATCAGTTACTGATTCTGTGATTTGGTCTGGCTAAGGAAATAATCGATTAAACTATTTAATCAGGCGTTTATTATTTATTTCGTTTAAATCGAGTGGCTTTAAGTTTGAACATAGTCAACATTATATTGGTAGAGATGAGTTGTTCAGTTCTCTGGTAAAGAAATGTCATTTTACCCTTAAACAGCCTCAAAGTACCTATTGTTATATTGATTCGGTTTCAATAATAGTCTGTTAGAAGTCCATATTGCCGATAAATTGGTTCATAAAGCCCTGTACTTTACACGGGTATTAAGGATTAAATATCCAGTCTAGATTAATCCTATGTAATCAGTTTGAAGCTGTAGAGCTAATCCTCTCCGGAACTAGATTATAATCTGTATTATCTCCTCATTAACTAATTACTTCATCTACTTCATTCCTTATCAGGTACATACAGAGAATTTCCAGGAAGTTCCGAAGTATCTTTCATTTTAATGTACCGAAGATAACGGAGAGATTATGATCGTTTTGGAAAATCAACTTTTCTTTATATCTCCGACTTGAAAAATCCCAAGATAGAAATCTGTTTTATATGTCAGGGAACATTTTCGATGTGTGGGAACAGTCCGATTTAAACTGAAACTTCGATGGTAGGTCATAACTAGCCCATCGTCACGATGCGTCGGTTAGACTAGTTTCATTCTTTCGCGGCAGTTGCGGTGGTTTCTCTATCTTGCGCACTTGCACACATTTACACCTATATATTGAAAAGGACTCATTTGATTTGATCGAATTAGACCGATATTAATTTTACTGCTTGCTCTCAATTAAATTAAATTCAAAATTTGCTAAATCAATACTTTTATTCATGTAAAAAGCAAAATAATGTTGACAGGTTTTAAAAGAGAGAGTAAGTATTACATAGTTTGAGAGTTAAATAAGTAATCGAACTCAATAAGACTTAAAGCATATTTTCTAAGATTTAATATAAAAGAATTGCAAATAAGGATGTTATTACTACATTACGTCGAAGTCTGGCTACTCAAGTGTCTCCTTGTTGCAGGGTAGGTCCTTTTATATGGTCTAGGGTCAGGATAGTGCTGGGAGATTCACATGTCGCGTATCTTATAGGGTTGGGATATCGAAAGAAAATATCGATATTTCCGATATATCGAATACTTTCTCCGATACCCCAGACTTCTCAGGTGATAAGCAAAAAAAGTCCTCCGGGGCACTTTTTTCGTGTTTTTGAGGGCAGTAAAAGACATTATCAGGTCTATTCGATATTTTCTACAAATATCGATATTCCCGATACATCGAAAGGTCAATATCGATATAAAATATCGATATTTTTGGGTCCGATATATCGATATCGAAGTCCCAACCCTAGTATCTTAGTGTGAGTCTCCCGTGTGACACATGTAGATATAACTAGAGTAGACAATAGTTGATTGTAAAAGCATGACATCAATAAGCACATGATAGGATCCTAGGAAGCTATGTGCCGCACTAATCGGAAGATATCAGTATCATTAAGATTAAGGGTTTGTTTATGTACGATATGAACCAACAAAAAAAAGTAGTTAGTTGTACAACTACACCACACTTCGTCTTCATATAACATTAGCCAAACATTTAAGATTCTAGATTCTAGATAATTATAAATGATAGATTGTTTTCTCTTATCACAAAAGTCAAAGTGATAAGACTTTTGATCCATTTAAATTGAATTAAATTTGATCTTGCAAGGCCAAAACATTTGCCTCTGTTTGGGGGTTTTGCTAAAGCTGTTCTCTTGTTAATAATTAATTAGGGAGGCTAAGACGGTACTCGATGACATGAAGGTAACTTATATGTTTGAATAATGAATGCAACCCGACCTTGCTTCCCTCCAAACTGATTTTACAGCTTCAAATGGTTCAGCTATTTTTTACCCTCTTTTACTTTAATAAGAATTAATCGAGGACAAATTTCAAGTGATTAAGACTTTTGATTTAATCTTGAAACTTTTCCGTCCTAATTACAACTTTTATTGGTTAAATCGGGTAGTAGTAGTAGTAGTAGTCTAGTACTTGCTACTAGAACGGGTAGGACGAACCACTAGTTCGAACCTTTCACTTAGGCCCTTTTTACGCCCCGTGGTAGAGAATTCCAGCCACTTCACACATCATACATTTGTACATTGTACCACCGAAGCTAGTATGATGTGATCTATAGTGAGCCATATAAAAATCAGAGCGGTCGCCGAGGAATCGAACCCCATCTCGTTCCACTCATGATTCAGTGATGGCCGAGCAGACGTGGTTTAACCCACACGGCCACAGTGGATCAACCAAACAAACTGTGGTAGTAAACATAAACATGAAATATAATTATTTCTAATTATTATTATAATTATATTAAAATTTAAATATCACTTATAAACAGTGAAAATCAAATGTTAATTGATAAGGAATAATATAACAAATATTTGTAATTTGGTAATATCAGATAAAAGGTAGATTTTTTCAAAGCGATTTTAAGACTCGGTGAAAGAAATAAGTAACAATTTTGGGCATCGATTTTTAATCAAGCATCGTTCCAACTTGTTCCAACTAAGTTCTTCATTAAACCTAAACTTTATCCCTTAATTACCTTTAATCTTACCTGATTACTAAACAAAATAATATTTATCGTCCCTATAATTAATAATACCTACTAATCGTCGAAGGCTCTATCTAGAGTTTTATAACTGTCCGAATAAGCGTCTATGTTCTTTTCATGTCATTAACTAAAAGCCTTCTACTTGCGGCATTTCTTTTATTTCTTTATTCTTTCCCTGAGTTAGATCTATCTGTCTTCAATTTCTGTTATAACCATATTACAATAATAATCTCTAGACACGGATTAACAAAAATTTTTTAAAATATCTAACCTAATCATATTTATAGTTATATTCTAATAAACTCAACAATATCAATGCTTGGGTCGGTAAAACATTCCGTTAATGTTCGTCATTAATTCAATATTTAACATTTAATAAATTTTCTATTCTTAACGTCAACTTATTTATAAAGAAATTTAAGATAATTAAACACTCGAAAATCTTTTTTTGTAAACGTAAACCTATTATCCGATGCGACGCCAAGATGAATGTTTTCAAGTTTTATTTATATTCTTTTAAACCTATGATGACTATTCTTTAGAACCTAATAATCATTCTTTTAAACCTATGATAACTACTGTTTTAAATTTATGATTATAACTGTTTTGATTCTTGATAACCATAGCCAACTTTGTGAGTGTATTTATTCTCTTTTTTTCTAGATTGTTAAGTTTAAGAAACTTGTTGTTTCTTATGAGGTTCGTAATGTTCCACTGTAGATGTATTATTTAGCTCTTAAAGCTGTGCTATTAGTATGAATTGAAAGTCTTCGAAAAACACTCACTGTGTGCACTAAAGAGACTAAAGACACTGACTTTGTGCACTAAAGACACTCTGTGTGCACTAAAGACACTCTGTGTGCACTAAAGACACTCTATGTGCACTAAAGACACTGTGTGCACTAAAGAGACTAAAAACACTGACTTTGTGCACTAAATACACTAACTGTGTACACTAAAGAGACTAAAGACACTGACTTTGTGCACTAAATACACTAACTGTATGCACTAAAGAGACTAAAGACAGTGCACGGTTATTAGGAAATATTGATAATGGGAGAGTTGGTAGTGAGAAATAATTCGTTAGGAAATGACTGCGGGTGGTATTTTGAGCATCTGCGTATCCGGTTAATTGACGGAGGAATCTGAGCTCGAGTTGGAAATCTAGTGGAAATGTAGCCAGTCACAAGACCCTTGTCAGCTGTTACTCCTACCATGTCCGTTCCACTACTCCTCGCCAACTAATATACAACAATATATATATATATATATATATATATATATAGGCTTAGATCAACAGCCTTGCCTCCATTGCAGAGGTAAGGGCTCTGAGATTTACAATGACCTAGTGAGCTTTACCTCCGAGCTAATAGGTTCACTCTCTGTTCATCCTACGCAGAACAGATCTACTAACGTCCTACAATTACATTTTCCCGATACCTTCAACTATTAATTGAACTGGAGTTGCTGTAGGAAGGAGATATGGCAACAGGCCTCTAGTCTTACTAACCTAACCTTGACAATTAACCTTTCTGTGTTGTCAATGCTTCATACCGATGTTTACTCAAACTTATATTTACTAACGATTCGTATGTCTGTAGATGTTTCACTCCAATTTAAATTTACTTCTATTGTTACTTGCATTATTTATGTATATATAATGTAAAAATCGGTCTGAGAACATTCAGACAAACTTTCTCATATATGTACATTTAATTACTATTGGAAATTTCATCAAAAATATCATAAAAATAACTTTACGAACCCGGGCTCTCTCCATCCGCGTTATAAGCTATTTTCTCAGAAACTAGATTTTTCCCGGGAAAACGGCTTATATCATTAGATTCGTATTTAAATTGACTACATTTTAGAATTTTTTAATCAAAATCGTCGGAACCGTTTTCGAGAAATAATTTTTTTTCGTGTTTTTTCAGAGTTTTTGGGGGGTAGCGCCCTCAAATTTAGAGTTAAAATTCATTTCTCGATTTCGCCTAGGGAAATGATTTTTTCTGAACATGTGCCAAATTTCGTCAATATCGGCCCACTATTTAGGCTCCAGGCGTCTATACAGAAAGAAGGCAGACAGACATTTTTTAAAAACCACTTTTTTGGACT
>KZ652366.1:93244-115731 GCA_001010745.2 Gerris buenoi | reverse complement strand
CACAGCTTTGATTCTATACACAGCTGATATTTTATAGCTTTTTTGGTACTACAAAGCAGACATTACACAGCTTTGATTCTATACACAGCTGATATTTTATAGCTTTTTTGGTACTACACAGCTGATATTTCATAGCTTTGATTCTATACACAGCTGATATTTCACAGCTTTGATTCTATACACAGCTGACATAACACAGCTTTGATTCTATACACAGCTGATATTTTACAGCTTTGATTTGATACTACCCAGCTGACATTACACAGCTTTGATTCTATACACAGCTGATATTTTACAGCTTTAATACTACACAGCTGATATTTTACAGCTTTGATTCTATACACAGCTGATATTACACAGTTCCGATATTGCACCAGCTAATGTTACTGCTTCTTTCGGTGCAAACATTTATTAGATTAATCTTGTTCCGTCTTATAATCTTATTGTGCCACTGATGATTACTAATACAAGTTCAAATTTCTTACATTTCAATTGATATAATTTAATTTTCTTTTCGATGTAGCTACGTGTTCCCTACTTTAAAAGGTTAAATTATGTATTATACTTAGTGATTAAATACGACTTAATTGTTGAAACAATAAATGTTTAATTATTAGAAGCGTTTAGTTCTAGGACTGATTTGCGGAGCGAGTTGCAAGGAAATAGTTGGCTAATTGAGCTCGACCGGATTAGTTGTTTGGCGAGCAGATCCGACTTGTGTCTCCAGACGACGGGAGCTTGGTTCATCTGAAATTAATTAAAGCGGTTGATAGTTGTCGATATGATACGCCGAGGGAGCGAGATAGTCCCCTAGGTCGGATATAATTCCAAGTCTATTATAGACACGAGCAACAGGTGTCTACCTTTGCTTCCCCCTCCACCTCGTCTTTATCTTTATGCTTTGCTCCTCTCCCTGCACTGTTGCTGTTACTCAAACCTTATCGTAGTTTATATTTGTCAGTGTTTAAGTGAGGAATCTTTACATTTCCAAGGGACAAAACGTTTTTATATTTAGGTGTTTAAAATGGAATTGCCACTAATGGAACTGCATTAACTCGAAACTTCAAACTAGTTTTATTTCGAGCTTGTTGAAATGTTGTACACTTGACCTTCAAAACAAGGGGAAAGCCACTGTTTACATCACATTTAGAAACTCCCCCCAGCTTCAGCTTGTAGTCGTATACAAGGGGAAAGCCACTGTTTACATCACATTTAGAAACTCCCCCCAGCTTCAGCTTGTAGTCGTATACAAGGGGAAAGCCACTGTTTACATCACATTTAGAAACTCCCCCCAGCTTCAGCTTGTAGTCGTATACAAGGGGAAAGCCACTGTTTACATCACATTTAGAAACTCCCCCCAGCTTCAGCTTGTAGTCGTATACAAGGGGAAAGCCACTGTTTACATCACATTTAGAAACTCCCCCCAGCTTCAGCTTGTAGTCGTATACAAGGGGAAAGCCACTGTTTACATCACATTTAGAAACTCCCCCCAGCTTCAGCTTGTAGTCGTATACAAGGGGAAAGCCACTGTTTACATCACATTTAGAAACTCCCCCCAGCTTCAGCTTGTAGTCGTATACAAGGGGAAAGCCACTGTTTACATCACATTTAGAAACTCCCCCCAGCTTCAGCTTGTAGTCGTATACAAGGGGAAAGCCACTGTTTACATCACATTTAGAAACTCCCCCCAGCTTCAGCTTGTAGTCGTATACAAGGGGAAAGCCACTGTTTACATCACATTTAGAAACTCCCCCCAGCTTCAGCTTGTAGTCGTATAATATAAGAAATATAGCATGCTATTATTATTTACCTTCTTTTTGACTTGAAGATTCCCGATAGGCCGAATGTCGGTTATAAAAATAATTAGTTGTGGGAGTATTACTACCGATGTGAACTTGGTTTACCTCTACTTACCGGTTTCACTTGATAAAGAACTTAAGTTTGAACGTTCGCACGAGTTTGCACGTGCTTGCATTGGGTTTATATTCTTCAACACGAATATAATGTATTTAATGTATTTTTTACAATTAACATACAATAATTATAAATTACAAATTCTTACATAAATAGTTATACAGTAGTTACAAATTAACATCAAAACAAGTCATAAGAGCCCCCAAGAAGGAAATCCTTGAAACAGGAGAAAATATACATTGCTACTAAAGGTCCGTACATGGGAATTTCAACTACATAGCGTGGAGTCAAGCTTTATTAGTCTGCAAGCTTCGTTTCATTAATCTGCCATGGAAACCGATAAAGTAATAAAGCATTTGATCCTATAATGATAGTAGAAACCGAAAATATTTTGATTTTTTTGAGATTTCGATTAAATCTATAGCATCAAAAAATATTTGACTTTTCTTCCATCGTCGAATACTTAATTTATAAACAATATTATAATTGTTCTGGGTTTTTTTGGTCATCCCAAAAAATGACAGCATTATACAGCTTAATGCTTACATTTATTATCATCACTGCAGTGGGTTACTTTCATTTTTAACTGCGTTTTTATTAGCTTGCTTTCTTTTTTGTTTGTCCATTACAAATCTTGCAATAGATTTTTAACTAACTTCCCATGTATCTAGACGTTTGAAACTTTTAGTATAGCTCATAACACGATGACAATTCATTATTTTAATACTTTTAGCCATCTTTCAGCAGAATTTAATTCGTTTTCAGCAAATTTTTCTGTATGAAAAATCCGCAAGTTATTTTATTTGTTTTGACGTATCCCATATTTACAATCTTCATTTTGACGGCTTTCAAATTTATGATTTATGACAAAATTTAAAAACGTTGTATTATATAAAAATTCTTTTTATCTTCTAATTATTTCCAGATTAGTTTTATTCCTGTTCTTATCATTGTTTATTTTCACCATTGATATTTAACAATTAATAATATATTCTTCAAAACTATAAACTTAAGTTTAAGCTAAATAGTAAATATTTTTTTTTATTAAATAAAGAAATATACAAATCCTTTTTTTAAGAAATAAATTCGCATACATATTTTCAATAAAAAAAAGTGAGTAATTAAAAATATATTTGTATATTTTTTTTTTTCTTTTGTTGAATATACCTAGTTTTATTTAAAAAGCAAAACTTTTTCTTTAAAAAAGAGGAGAAAGAGAAAAATGTATTTTTGCCCTGTTAAGGGATGAATCCGGAGGGGATGCTCGGTTGCCCTTAGGGTGCGGGGTGGGGGTGGAGTTGCCAAACTGGCTAAAAAGTTGCCGACCCTTTTCACCCCTAGGGGGGGGGTCGCACTCAGGGTACCTCCAGCCCTTATCTCCAGCCAGTTTCAAATAAATGAACCACCCAAAACTTACATCACTCATCCTCGTCCGTCCGGATAAGTGCTTTTTTTAACTTTCACCCCTAAAAAAGTTTTTTTTTCCTGGAAAGTGGAGGGGGAAGGAAACGTTTTACATATCTGGTGAAGGAAAAAATTAAATTTACAAAAAAGTACAAAATACAAAATGAACTTCGACGCTCTAAATCTTTCTGTTAAAAAAAAGTATAATTAATCGGCGTTAAAGATTACAAATATATTTATGGGTCACGAAGTTGTATTTAACTGAACTGTCACCGTGAATTTAACTTAACAACCTTGGTTTTGGCTAAATTCATTGAGGCAGAAACTTAAAACATTTATATGAATTTTTATTATAACATTTTAAATCTTTGTAAAATACAAGTTGGCTTCATAATAATTATTGGAGTAGAGCGGAGTCGGCAGTTTAGTAACATACTTAGTTAATAATCACAATAATTCGGTTACACTTAGTTAATAATCACAATAATTCGGTTACACTTAGTTAATAATCACAATAATTCGGTTACACTTAGTTAATAATCACAATAATTCACAATAATTCGGTTACACTTAGTTAATAATCACAATAATTCACACTAATTCGGTTACACTTAGTTAAAAGCGATGAATAGTTAACACTAGATTTCCATGTTAATAATAATCATGTCCAACAAATGTTTCGATTTGTTTCTGAATTATCTCATCAAGAGTACGATTGAATCTCTCACATCAAGCCTAAGTAATTTATTTCACATGTGCTGGAGTTTCATTCTCCCTGCCACACTTGCGACAGAGGGGCCCGAAAAACATAGAACTAACTTAACTAGATTACAATTTATTAGATTAACAGAACTACAGTCTATAAGATTAGAGTTGGCACAATCGAAGGCAGGAAACAACAAACGTGGAGGTAGTTTTGGGGTTATAAAAAGGGAAAATCGGTGTTGCCATGTTATATTTTTTTTTGTGGAATAGGGGTAGAGTAGAGAATTTTTTTCTGAAGTTGCATTCAACATGGGGACCAATAAAATCGTTTCCCTCAAAATTTTCCCGCCTTTTGATTGTGCCAACTCTAATCTTATAGACTGTAGATTACAATATATTAGACAGAACTAACTGATTACTATACTTCTATGTGGACATGAGAGGGTCGTTCAATAGTTGACAGCACATTTAGGTGGAACATTTATTATGGAACATGACAGAGCCTTGACCTTGTCATGTTCCATCTATCTATGGCAGCTATCTTATTCATCTTCTTTCAAGTTAATCTATGGGCAGCTACTTAGTGAAGATCAAAGTGAAAGCAAACAATATCTATATCTATGTAGTGGAAGCTGATAAGGCTCTTATCATTAATAATGTAATAAAGGAAAGTAAATGGGCGCGGGCACTTCTTCAAGCTTCCTTTACCTAAAAGAGCATTTCAAAGACCAGTCTCTCCCAACGATAATTTTATTATTTCAATAGTTCTTAAGTTTTAACATATACTCGCAAGTTTAAATCATAGCGGAATTTTTTATTATTTTATTTTATTATTATTTTTATTTATTTTTTTTTTTTCATATCTTATATTTAAATTCATATTATTGACCCATGTTTCTGGAGGCGTATTATTCTCCTCACATTCGTCCTAATCACTTATCACTCATTATTTTTCACTAAAATCTCGATATAAACAGTTACTTCAATTAAAAAAAACAAAAAAAAAGAACAGTAAATTAGTTTTGTTAAATGTAAACAAACTCGCTAATCGTGAGTAAAGGTGAAGAATTCCTCTTCTTTACTACCCTAGGGTGGTAAAGAAGAGGAATTCATCGGATTTATGAGACGCGTATGTGCAATGAATACAAGTACGTAAAGAATCACTTTCTACGTATCTAAACAGAGATAATAATGTTTATATTTCGTATCAATCAAAGATAAATGTGAATATTTTATCTAACCTAATTGTTAAAGAGTTAAGAGTATACATTCATTTTTTTTTTTTTTTTTTTAAACTAGATAATAATTATACGTACAAAGTATGTATGGTACACAAATATCTGAGTATTAAATACGGGTTGATTATTACGTATATTTAGTTGTGTGAAGGTCGGAACATTGTACTTACAGTGACTGAGCCGCGTGAGTGAGTGTACTGTGCAGCCATTTACATGGTAATCAACCGACCAATCACTTGCGATTTAACGGAATTAGCCGCCTAATTAACGCAACTATTAACTAAAATATGAGTTGCCTCCTATAGCCCTACCTCTTACAATCAATTATTATTAACTAGCCATTAGGCCCGCGGTAACGGGCAGAATAATAAATATGGTTGAGAAAAAGTGCTGAGAGATAATTAGTTATAATTAAAATAGATATTTAAAGAGATATTTACTATTTAAATAGCAAGTTTTATGCAGTTATAATTAAAACATTTAAATAGGAAGTTTTGTGCTCCGATATTCGTTACATAGGTATGGCGCAAATGGTTTAGTATCTGGCTTACACCCAGTAGCCCCGGGTTCGAGCCCACCTTATGGCACATCAATTTTTATCATTATAAATCATTTAGAGGTGAGACGTTGTTGGGACACTACTCTTGCTTCTGAGATTGCCGAAGGTAAACGGTGGTAATGTGATCGTTCTAAAAAAAACTAAAAAATATTTAAGTCTCCGATTTGAAAAATCCCGACAGAAATCCGGTTCAGACATCAGGGAAAATGTTTTGTTCCGTGTCTGTCTGTCTGTCTGTCGGTCTGTCCTATCATCTCTTAACAGCTACTCGTCTGATTTCATTTAAATTTGTATGGTAGGTCATAATTAGCCCATTGTTGGTCCCATAATAGGTTCTACCTTATGCACCCATTTGTTTCTCTTGCACATGCGCACAAACATACATTTATATACACCTGTATCTTCAAAAGTACTCATCTGATTTTTATGAAATTTTGATGGTTCATTGAAAGTAACCCGCAAATAGCCCCAGATTAATTTTAACCTTCTGCGCTCTTTAAATTGATACTTTAATACCTGTAAAATAGACTGCCAATTGGTGTGGCACATAGCTTCCTCGCATCCTATCCTCGTACTTTATTGTATTTTTATTCTTTTACAAGCCATTATTGTCTAATTGGATTAATTGTTTCCCCCGTTTTTTTTTTAAATTGTCAAAATTGTTTTGATATTTTACAAGAATTAAAGTTCCAATTTAGCAAAAGTTAAAGAACGTAGACAGTTCAAATTAATCTGGGGCTATCTTCGGGCTACTTTCTATAAACTTTAAAAGTTTCGTTCAAATCAGATAAGTACTTTTGAAGCTATACGTGTAAATAAATGTATGTTTGTGCGCATGTGGAATAAAAACAATTAGGCGCAGAAGGTTAAAACTTATATGGGACCAACAATGGGCTAATTATGACCTATCACCCAAATTCAATTAAAATTGAACGTGTAGTTTTTAAGATATGGCGGTTCGCAAAAATTGATGGACAGACCGACCGACAGATCGACAGACAGACACGGAACCAAAAATGATCCCTGATGTCTGAAAAGGATTTCTGTCTTGGAATTTTTGAAATCAGAGACCTAAAATATTTTTGCTCTTCAGAACGATCACATAGCTTCCGTTACCTTCGGTAAGCTCGGAAGCAAAATCAAAACAATTTTGAAAAACGAGTAAAAATGAAATAAATTGTATAATAATAGGTATTAAAAGCATAAAAATCGTCCAATTTTACAAAATTGGTGGCGAGGAAGCTATGTGCCACACTAATTGGAAGAGTATTTTTGTAATCTTTAAAAATCATATTGGTTTTATTATATATATATTGATACACTTCCCTGACAATTCGGGCCAAAACCTGTTTTAATTAGAGACTATAAAAAGCCAGATGATGAATCAAAATATGTATTACATAAGTATTTGTGTATTATGGACTTGGAGGCCAAAGTAAGCGGTCGGCAGTGCTTTGTGTAGAGCTGACGTTACCATAGTAACCCGGGTCCTTATCCTCAATATCCAATTGTCCGATGCCATTATATTGCCTGCGCTGTTCTCGTATCCATAGAAACCATACGTCCTTAGCATATCCCGGAGTCTGTATATTTCTCACATGCTTACCAAGGCTTAACCGGTGAGCCGACCTAAAGTCTCATCCTCTACATCGTGGATATTCCGTTATTGTGTAGATTCTACAATACACTTTTTTTTCAGTTTCAAAAAGTTTATTTCTAATATACATCGTTTGGTTGTACAAAATCGTATGAAGGTGACAGTTTCATCGTTTTTCTCTTTATCCTTCACAATTTTATATATTTACAACATTTTGAGTTTTAATTACTAACAAGTGACTACAATACACTTGTTCATTATTCTAGCTACAGTAAGCAGAGGCAATTCTCTCAAAGTTTATACAGTTGGGATTTTTTGGTTAAACAAATTTTTCGTTAGAAATTAGTAGAAAAGAATATTTTATTTCTAATTCCCAACTTTTAATTGGGTTGTAAAGAATAAATATTACTAAACTAAATCATTATTTTATACATCAGACACTTGCTTTGTTTTCTGCTGTTTGGTTTGATCTACTCTTAATATTTCTACCTTATTTAATTTATGAAATATCTACGCAAATTAGCTCTCTGATTACCTTTTTTTTTTAAATTTCCGTAAAATTTTTATTTTTCAGTTACTTTCGGGTAAGCTCGGAAGCATTTCCATCATTCTGAAGGAGGATTTTTTTTGTCTCCGAATATTTATGTCGTTGCACATTTTTGCAAACCAGCATATCTGAATAAATAGTCGTCAGGTTGTAATGACATTCTGACGGTTTGTTGAAAGTTACCCACAGACGGTTCCCTGTTAAGTTCACCAGGCTGCACACATTCGATACTGAATAAAAACAAATGTTACTCTACTGGGAATCGAAACCGATTCTCAATCAAAATGTGTTTCTCAATCGAATCGTATTATTTTAAATGCTTGGGACCACTTATCCAAAACAGTAAGCGCTAATTAACGCTAATTTTTTATTAGCGTTGGACTCCATCAACACTAATTCCCAAAATAGTTTGTTTTTATGTTGTACTACTGATATGTCATGTTTGTACAACGAAACTGCTCAACAATCAGCTGTTCATTTGAACATCTGACGCTCGTGTTCACTTACAGCTTTCTAATTAAACTGTATAGACAGATAAACAAAAATAATTAAAACAAATTTATTAGATAGTGGAGCGTCTATCATCTTAAGCAGGAATAATATAAATCGTCTCTCAGCGTAGTTAAAACATAGTATGACATCTACGACGAAAGTTAGAAAAAAAGTTAGATAAAAATCTATGTCATATTTCTCAAAATCAGTTGATACCATATACAGGTATATAGTGTAAATGTTCAAGTTCAAATAAAGATTGTAGTATAATTAATTGGGTGGTGACACGAGGTTAATTGTACTAATATTGCACCCCTTGTGAACTTCAATTACGTTTAAAAATGTATTAGCGGAGCCGAGGGAGAGAGAGACGGGAGTGCTAATGACTGCCTCGCCCCCGGCTTATCACTACTTGAACCCCCCCGGGCTTATCACTACTCGAACCCTCTGGTTTTTCCCGGTCAAACCATTAGTTGTATTAAGGTGATTAGTCGTTTAGTCCTTAAGGACTCTCGTTTAGTTTAGAGCATCATTAAGTGCAGTATTCTGTGTTCTCGTGTTTTCATTTAACTCAGACAATTATTTTAAGGATATTTTTTTGTGATGTCGGTCCTTGATTTCAGTGCGGAATTGAAGACTTTCCTTTCAGCAGGATTGAGTCAATTATCTCCAGACATTGTCGTTTAATTTATTCCTTAATACTTTTAGTACATAAATATATGTTTTCAGTTTAAAGTCGGGTGTTGATCTTTTTAGAAGATAATGTTTAACGTGAAAACGTTAGAAATTCCAAAATGCTTTTTGCATAACACGTCAGGTATTCTCAGTCTCAGTGTTGTGTAAGGTTTTCATTGTAAACAGAATGGCTACGTCGCATCCTACAAGGTACGAATCATACAAGGTTCGTATGACGTCACGTCTACGTCTAACACCAAGCCAAGCCGAGAGAGACAAACAGCTGATTAGTGTGCATGATAAACAGCTGATTAGTGTGCAGCTGATTAGTGTGCAGCTGATTAGTGTGCAGCTGATTAGTGTGCAGCTGATTAGTGTGCAGCTGATTAGTGTGCAGCTGATTAGTGTGCAGCTGATTAGTGTGCAGCTGATTAGTGTGCAGCTGATTAGTGTGCAGCTGATTAGTGTGCAGCTGATTAGTGTGCAGCTGATTAGTGTGCAGCTGATTAGTGTGCAGCTGATTAGTGTGCAGCTGATTAGTGTGCATACTGATTACAATCAAAAGTTTTTGAATTGTTCAGGCCTGAGTATCTAAGTGTATTATTAAATATTATGCGCGTCGAAAATTCAATTTGATGAAACTATGAAATAAATGCGTGATGTTACAAGTAGAAGTAGAAATGTTTGTCATGTTGGAGCTGATGTTTGAATCTGTTGTGGAATTGTTGTATATAACTTTCCGCGTATATTTTGGCTCTTCTGTTTTCTTTTAGCGAATTTTCAAAGAAAAAGCGACTGCAATGGCTTCAAAATTTTTCCATGGAAATTCGTTTTAGACCATTCTGAATCGATTCCTAAATTTTAACACTTTTTTTATGTATGTATGTATGTATGTATATATGTGTCACTCCAGACGATATCTCCCGTTAGGATGCACTTAAAAATTTCAAACAAATTTTAAAATGTCAATAATATCAAAAGAAAGGATGAGTTCGTTGGCCAGAATTTTTGGAGTTCATTTAGGGGTCAAATTTTGACTATTTAGGGTCAAAAATAGCATAAAATCGTGTTTTCCCCATTTTACCCCCCTTTAATATGAAAATATGATAAAAGTTTACATAACAACAATTACTGTACTCTTAAAGAGCTTTCCAACGACATGCATCTTAAAGCGTAAATACTATTTTGACTTTTGTACCCCGTACCTGTGTGTACCAAAAATATATTTTTTTTTCACCCATCCTAATTCTAAACCAAAATTTTCCTATATTATCATAAGCCAATAATACGCAGATTTCTTTGAAAATTCGCTCATTAAGTCATGGTGCATGACTGGACTTTTTATAATTTAGTGTATTCGAATGATTAATTTTTATTTAAAACGTGAAATTTTAACGGTTCAGAAATTAATATATTTTATTAATTAAATTAAGCAGAACTGCTATTATAGCATAAGTTACTTACTGCCCTTTTATTATCTATTTCAGTCTTCTTTATCATAGTTAAAATAACTAACGAAACACCAAACTGAATAATTTAAAATAACTGAATTCAAAGTAACAATTAATTAATATAATGGACTGGTTAAAATCATCTTTCCGGTATTTACTCTGTTTTTGATTATATTATGAAAACATTTTTTCCCTTTCTATCTCTTTCTACGACCTTTTAATTTTATTTTTTTAATTAATCTAATTGAAAACGGGCGGGATTTTCGGTGGTAAAGGAATACGGCTACTAGAGGCCGTGCTAATCTAGTCCGAGTGCGACTTGAATCGATACGTGTCGAGGAGTTTATTAGTGAAAATTGTTTTCAACTCTTATGGGACTCGGGCTTCGTCCGGAGCAACTTTTCCCATTAATTATGGTTTTGCTCGTTGCTACAAACCACCCCCGTATACCCAGTCATTTTTCCCGCTTTCGCTTAGTATCAAATAAAGTTTTAGAAAATTAATAAAAAACAGGTGAAATTAACGGGCGGGACGATGTAGCGCGGACTCGGCTGTCAAGTCCGCAAGTTTATCAGCCTGAGCACTGTTTCCGATGTAATTCATCATGTTTTAGCGTCGGACGGAATGAGGAGGAAGGTTATTAGAAGTGATAATTTAAGGAGGTTATATGTTGGGTTATACGGTGTAGGTAAGGCTCATAGTGGAACTCAGCTGATTTACTGCTTAGCCCGACAGGTTTAGTGGAGGGGGCCCGAGACGTTATCATTTAGTAGCGTGACGTCACCACCTCCCCGTGTGGTTCTAAGCTCATCCTGCGCTTATAAACGCTTTGACGCTCAATCTATTTTAACCTTTTGGAAAAAGAACAGGATAAAGCTTAAATATCTTTTAGTAATATGTGGTATTATTAATAATGTTAACATGTGATAGATCTTTACAGTTACTTAATAGAATAATTGATGATTAAAATAAAACTTCACATCTTAAATGACGATGAAAGTTAAAAGGATTAAAATCTTAAAGAGGGAGGGGGAAATGACAGTTATCTTATGTGTTGGTAGTAGTGTTATTATGGGAGACCTAGAAGGCGCTCTAGTGATTGGTCGATCCTTAAACGTGTACGTAGTGAGTAATGAGAAAGGAAATACATAGGAGAAAGGCACCTAATGGCATAGTGTTTTTCGGCAATAGCGAATTTTGTAGCACAAAAAATCCTAGTGGTAGATTAACTACTTAAGTATAATGAGCCAACGCTACTATGACTAAATATTTATCACAAGACTTCTGAGAATTTTTAAAAGGAAAAAACCCATAAACGATGATAAAAGTTGTCGCCCCTTAATATGGCATACCATGGAATTTACAGCAATGATCTGGATTTTATCTCCTTATATTAATGTAAAATAGTTATCTATAGTAATTGTAAGAAATGAATATGTTTCTCTTAAATGAATATGTTCTATGAAATGCTGAATATTAGATCGCATCGTTGTAAAGGCACCCTTAATATGGCATAGGTCTTATTTGGGAATATTTCATATGCCAAATTAGGGGAAATCATGTTTTTCACATCAGTTCTTCCATAGAATAAACAATGAGTTGAAAACTTAAAACTGATGGGTGCATCTTAATCTACACAACATACTGAATGTATATCTGTAAACATATATTAGTTAAATACTTACATTACATTAGTTTTGACCGAATCACTATAAACTTTTGTTGACACTAAATTTGGGAAATGGCTGAATATTGAGATAACGGTGAGGAGTTTAAGATAAATCATTATCTCCCTAGCAGCATACTGTACAGCCCTACTGTATAACTACTTCGATGACTCATTCGCTGACAGAAATTGGCTTTTGGTTCTAGAGAAAACCCACTATGCCATATAACCTACCTGTGCCATATTAGGTGCCTTTACCCTATTAGTCGTGTCGGTTTAACACGATTTCTACACTCCTTTAAAAGTTTTAACTTTTTCTTTTGTGCATTGTTTTCTGAGTTTTAAAAATAATTCCAACTTGGCAAATGTTCAGTAATGTGTTTCTGCTGAACCTTTTCATTTTAAACCGGTGAATGTGTTTGGTGGAGCTGTTCTCGTGGCCTTGGTTTATAATCCTGGTTTTATCCTGGTGGTTGCGGGACCTCTAGTCGGGACAGCAGCGGCGTCTACTTGACCGGGGGGTTTGCTCTGGGCGGCTCCTCTAGGTGCTCAAGTGATGTATCGCTGGACGCCCCGCCCGCATGCTAATGTCTCCCCTGAAGCATTAATTATTCGGACGGCCTTAACTCGGCCGTTTCGCTCTCACGGACGTTTTATCCGCGTGGAAAAGTAGCCGGAAAGATAAACGGACGGCAGGCGGAGTCGGTCGGAAGCCGTGTCTCGCTCCCAACATGCCCTTTTCTTTTCCCGTTGGTGAAATCGAAGCGTTGATTTGTTATACGGGAAGGGCTCGCCCTACTTTAAATACTTTAACCCTCGGAGAACTGCCACAGCCGGTGCCTTTATTTTTCAACCGTTTCTTTTTAGGTGTTTTTCCCTCCGACCCGACCCGATTTAATAACTCTCTTTTTTTCGGTTTTATTCGAAAGGGAATCGAGTGAGCTCGAATTTATCGTGCGAATATCCCCCGTTTATTTGATTAAACGGCGTGGCTAAACATTTATTCTTGAAATTATTCTAACGCCGACTAAACTTATTAATTTGATATGAAACTATATACATATAGATGTATAAATACGGATCCTCTTTTAAATACAAACCTACGCTAATGATAAATTGACGACATAGAGTGAACGATATCATGCTTTTATGTCACGAGTGATATCTGTGATAAGTATTATTAATGGGGAAAGTTTTATCGGAGTGTTATTAAGTGTTAAATTCGAATCCGATGTGGTGTGTAGTAAACGCCGCTGAATGGATGTTAAGAACTAAACGTTATGTTATAGTGAGACTAGTAATAATAGTATTATTATTACTTCAAAAAAACCGTTGTGTCGAAGAAGTTTTAAGTGTCTCCTCTGGAATCAATGCCGTTTTAATTTATTCGGATTCTGGGATAGCGGCTAACATTCATATGTCTCCGGTAAATGGTATGAATTGGTGTGTTAAGTTGCTCCTTCACGCAATGTTTACTATTATCATTTTATACCAGAGAATGAACATGAGATAAAAAGCTAGTTTCACAAATAATATTTGTACGGTGTAAAAGGTGGAGCGTAGTTGCGTGCAATTCCATAAAAAGTTGCCGCCCATGTTTTCAGTGGTTCAGTCTAGGTTCGTTGGATTGTTTTTGAAGAGGGTTGCTTTAGAATGATGTGAGCTATATATTTTAAAGCAATATGTGCGTCAGCTGTTTCATTTTGTTGTTAATCTCGGAGATATTTGTCGATCTATATTTAAGCGGTTTTGAGATTCAGAGGAAGTGGTGGAGGAGGCGATAATGCGGTTCTGTTTGCCTTCCATCAGACATCAGAGCCTCGGTGCTTCAGTCTGGTGTCAACTGTTCGGGTGCACTTGGGTCCACACCAGGAGAACATCCACATCAAGCAAGGGATTTAGTAAAAGCCAACATGGTGTTAGATAATATATAAACAAACGTATAATGTTACAATGTAAACAAAAGATTATGTTCCAAAATCTAAGTTTAGGTTTTGTTAATTTTGAAGTAGAAGGAGAGGCACTTCTTTAGATTGGAACTTCCCTTATAAAGAAAATAGAGAGGAGTAACTATCTAAAGAAGGTGTACAGAGTATTCTACTTTAGACTGTTACTCCCCTTATAAAGTGGGATATTCCTTTGTCCCAAAGTACATTTGACTAAACATCATTTTGTCTTAATAGTTATTTTGTTAAAGATATTTATATTCTAAAAATACAGTAGGGAGTAACAGTCTAAAGAAGTATCGAAGGGGATAATTATTCGAAACCGTAAGTTTTAAATAACTCTTTAAATGGTCCGATAAACTGATTAAAGTGCTCTAAAAATAACAGTTATACAAATCGATATTTTTTTAATTGATTATTTTTATCCTTTGAGCTGCTATTTAAAGCTACATCTCCGAGTATTTTTACTAATATTCCAAAAACTCATTTAAAACTAATTTTAGATTAACCAGATTACAAGACAATCCGTTCATTTTTAGAATATTGTCTGAGGTAAATGTGGTAATATTTAAATGTAACGCGGTATCCGACACCCACAGCGTTGAGGTTGAATCTAAAGATAGCCCGAGTATAAGAGAAGTGGGCCTTGAAGGATACCAGCAGCCTCCCACAGACTCTCCAGGAAAAATGGAAAATGTATCCATCCAAGAAATAGAATACATAAATAGAAATCCAGAGGCAAATTTAACCTTATTTCTTTATAAATAAACCTCAATATAAATATATGTATATTTATAAAGATTCTTCAGCTTCAATATAGTTTTAGCAGATAAATAAATTAAATTTACTTTATATTAGTAGATGTAGATATATATGCAAGTATTCTTGTAAATACATGCCTAGGCATTCCAGTAGAAAATAAAGCAGGTTTTGTCCGAGCACTTTTCATCTCGCAGCCCCAAGGGGTCAAGATTGTCAAAAACCAATTTTGACATTTCTCTGTCTCTCTCTCTCTCTCTCTCTCTCTCTCTCTCTCTCTCTCTTCTTTTAGACAGTTAGCTTAAAAAAGTTTAAAATGTAAGAAAATGTTCGCTGATGATTTTTGAAGTGAAGCTTCTTTGGCGGCGGTAGAGTGAATTTTTTCATATAGTGAAGTAGTGTAACGATGTTTGCGATTCGAGACTCGTCTAAGTGTAACATTTTTTACAGATTATTTTTATTATATCTGTTTAAAGACCAGCAAATCAAAACAAACATTTATTTTTATTGGAATGAATGTGCTAGCCTTAGCGTAGCAATATTTATCTTCAATTAAATTTCCCATAAACATTTCTTAATCCTGAAATAATAAATTCGTCAAAAAATGAAAGAGAGCAATGCATTCTAAAACTTAAGTTTAACTTCTAACATACTTTAACTTCTACATATATGACATTTACTTAAATGGTGATTACAATTTTAAATTTACAATACATTTTTTTACCCCATGTACACTATACGTGTATTATAGTTGTTAAATTATCTTTTACTATTTATTTATTTATTTATTTTATTATTTTATGTTCTAATCAATAAGATTAGAACATTATATAAGATGTGACACATTTTGTGTAAATTTTGTTTTTCCTAATAAAGAGTAAATTTTAGTGTTTGCGTCGCAATTTCAAAGTGGTTCATTCAGCTGCTGCAGAACCACTAATCCTGAATTATTTATTTTATTTGTCCGTTGTGGTTCATCTTGGACATTGAACAGTTCCTCACTCACCACATCTTCTCTATTCCTCTTGATCCACAGCTATTCTATGTTATCTTTTATTTTATGTTTAACATTAATTAATACAGCACAAATGATAGAAACCTAGATAAAGTTGATTTACAGAGAGAACCTTAATGATAATTTTCAATCGATAATACGTATTATAATAATATGTATTAATTAATATCTTGAATTTAATTTATATGAATTATTATTTTGTTGGGTATCTATTATAATTGGTAATTTCTGTTAAATAGGATTAATATGAAACATCGATAGGGTTATCTCCACAGATACGTTGGGAACTCCAGACATGGGTTAATTTGTGCGTTATTATTAAATTAATTTGTGTGTCAAGTTAAGAGCAGATACGAGCAGATCTTTCCGTTTCAATTATTCTCTTCAAGGATTGTCCGATATTAAATTGAATTGAATTTATTTTTTATAGACTTATTTTTTACTTTCTCATATAAAGAGGAAGTATTTTTATGGCGCGAAAATTCGATTTTGAGATTTTGATGGATTTAAACGTTTTGAGGTCCCCTGAGTCCAAAAAAGTGTTTTTTAAAAAAAAGTCTGTCCGCCGTCTGTCTGTGCAAACGCCTGCGCCTGGAGCCTAAACTACCAGGCCGATTTTGACGAAATTTGGCATACATTTTCAGAAAAATCACCCCGAGGCGAAATCGAGAAATGAATTCTAGCTCAAAATTTGGGGGCGCTACCCCCCAAGAACTCTGAAAAAACTATTTAAAAAATTATTTCTCGAAAACGGTTCCGACGATTTTGATTAGAAAATTCTTAAATGTATTCCATTCAAATACGAATCTAAATACGAATCATATGATATAAGTCGTTTTCCCGGGAAAAATTTAGTTCCTGAGAAAATAGCTTTAAACGCGGAGGGAGGGAGCCCGGATTCGATTTCCCGCCCAGGAGAACTTATTTTTATGATGGAAATGAAATGTTTAATAATAATTAAATGTACATACAAAACTAATTATGAAATCGTATAATATGAGAAAGTTTGTCTGAGTTGTCTCGGACCGATTTTTTATAATTATTATTTTTATAAACACCCGCTCGTATCGTACCTGAGGCCTAAGACTTCTTTAAAATTTAAGCTTTTTGATTCCGTACTCTGGTGTGCTTGCAAATTTCCTGGAGTTGTTCAATAAAATATATTAAATAGAATACCTGTACTGGGGAGAAGAGAACAGAGAACCCTAGTGGCTTTTTGTCGCAAAGGTCGGAATCGCCTAAAGTCGGACTCTTAAAGAGCTAAACAGATTGGTTTCCCGGTAAAAGCCGCGTGGGGTTGAAGTTCTTAGTTTCGCTTCCACTACTGGAAGCGTCTTCAGGGTGAGGTGCATCGTCTTGTTTACTTGAAGCAACAACAAGACATAGATATGTAAACAAGTTTTCAAACACAAGCAAGTTTTGATTGTAAACAAAGTTTCCTCAAGTAGCTTTTCATGCTGTGTGCAGGCCTGGGATGTAGGAAGGGCGAGATTATACGGAGAGGAAAGCGAGGGACAGGAGGAAGGTGCGAGTTAGAAGTTGAGCAAGTTATAGAGGGATACTTGCCTACTTAGTCAAGTTAGCCTCTGTTGAAGTGGAAAGTTAAGCGACCTCCATATTGAATTATGCAGTGTATTCCATCCCGAGCAACAGTCACCTCTATACTTGTACCTGTATATACTGCCGCAGGTGGTTTGTAATAAAATACAAATTAAAGAATATTTACTTACCTTAAGTATACCCATATACTGGTAAAGAATATAGAGTTTTAAAGAAGTCATAGAACCTCAAAGAGACGCAGAAGAAGAACAGAAGCCTTGCTTGCCCGAGCCTATTTATCATCGGAAAATTAAAAATCAGGTTTCAAATAACAGGCAAATGTGGTCAGCAATGTTTTAATAACCATCATTATTATAATGTTATAGATGGTAGCCTGAAAATATAAGAATTCCAATTAGAACTGAAACCAAGAGTTTAAATATATATTCGCCCTTCCTTTTTATAAGGAATAAACAGGGATACGCGAGCAATTGCAAACTCATAGCAATTTTTGAGTGGAGTATTTTTTTTTAAAGGTATTGTAGAGTAGATCACTAATATATATATCCCTTTTTAAAATGGCGGCCATGTTACACCCAAGAATTACCAAAAAAAAAAAAACCCCCCCCCCCCCTCCTAGCCAATAAGATAAGGTCCTAAAAATAAGGAAAAAATACATATCTGTGGGCCAATAACATTTCCGGGAGTAAATATAAATAAATCAAATTTTAGGCTATAGTGTCCAAAAAAGTTTATTTTTGCAATTTTTGAGAGGAGCATTTTTTTATAGGTATTGAAGAGTAGATCACAAATAATATCGCGGTTTCAAAAATAGCGGCTATTTTACCCCCAAAAAACCAAGATAATACTTAAAAATAATATGCACACCCTAATCCTTCAAAGTGCAACTTTTTAAAAAATTTTTTTAGTATAAGAAAAAAATGTAGGAAGTTTAAATTTCTATGACCGAAGAAACTTTTTTTTAGTAACTTGCTCGCAAGCGCACTTGACGGGATATTTTCGTTTACTTTTTATGTTTAATTCCAAATTAATTTGTTTTATGTCGACTCGTCTTTTCTGTTTCTTGTTATAAAACAAACAGAAATTAATTAACCTGTTAGTAGTTGGTTTGATCTGAAGCCATTTACATATTTCTCTTATTTATGATGTTTGAACCGAGAAAAAAGGGAAGATGTTACTTTACTTGTTGGTTGTAACTAATTGATTAATTCTGTGTAAAATAATGAACCTCTGGAAACAAGGGGGGGGGCAAACTTCGCTCAAGTAATTACTTAAAATTTATTTGGGGTTGTTTGCCCCAGCATCCTCTTTCCCTACCTTACTTTACCTTGGCAAATTTTCAAATTGTCAGAGAATTAGTGAAGGGAAAGGGCAGGGTTTCGATTATTTATCAACCTCCCTGTTCCTCCGTCTTGTTGTAACACTACAGACTGGAGTTGATTTTAAGGTGAAGAATTAAAAGTAGAATAGAAAACATTTTTATACGCGAATAATACAACAAAACCTGCACCGTATACTATATTTAATTATAATTATTAAATTAAATAGTATTTTATAATGTAGTTATACAAATAAAACATTTGTACTTTTCGATTCTTTCTATGTATGAGTGATAAATAATTATAATTGTAATAATGAATAAAATGTCTTTATAATAGTACATTACGCGTCGAATGTGGAAAGTAGCATTTTGCATGCGAGTGTGGAGTTTACACCCGAGCGATAGCGAGGGTAGTAAAAACCACATGAGCAATGCAAAATGCCGTTTTCCCACGAGTTGCGTACCGTACTTTATCTACGATTGTTAGATTTTAATAATAAATGCAGAAAAAAATAATAAACTTCCTGNAAAGGGCTCTGTGGGTTGAACGAGATTGTGGAACGTGCGCGTTGAAAGGGCTCTGTGGGTTGAACGAGATTGTGGAACGTGCGCGTTGAAAGGGCTCTGTGGGTTGAACGAGATTGTGGAACGTGCGCGTTGAAAGGGCTCTGTGGGTTGAACGAGATTGTGGAACGTGCGCGTTGAAAGGGCTCTGTGGGTTGAACGAGATTGTGGAACGTGCGCGTTGAAAGGGCTCTGTGGGTTGAACGAGATTGTGGAACGTGCGCGTTGAAAGGGCTCTGTGGGTTGAACGAGATTGTGGAACGTGCGCGTTGAAAGGGCTCTGTGGGTTGAACGAGATTGTGGAACGTGCGCGTTGAAAGGGCTCTGTGGGTTGAACGAGATTGTGGAACGTGCGCGTTGAAAGGGCTCTGTGGGTTGAACGAGATTGTGGAACGTGCGCGTTGAAAGGGCTCTGTGGGTTGAACGAGATTGTGGAACGTGCGCGTTGAAAGGGCTCTGTGGGTTGAACGAGATTGTGGAACGTGCGCGTTGAAAGGGCTCTGTGGGTTGAACGAGATTGTGGAACGTGCGCGTTGAAAGGGCTCTGTGGGTTGAACGAGATTGTGGAACGTGCGCGTTGAAAGGGCTCTGTGGGTTGAACGAGATTGTGGAACGTGCGCGTTGAAAGGGCTCTGTGGGTTGAACGAGATTGTGGAACGTGCGCGTTGAAAGGGCTCTGTGGGTTGAACGAGATTGTGGAACGTGCGCGTTGAAAGGGCTCTGTGGGTTGAACGAGATTGTGGAACGTGCGCGTTGAAAGGGCTCTGTGGGTCGAATGTGATGTGCTAACGTGGCAGTGTTGATGTTCTGACGTACAAGATAAAATACCAATATTTTCAACGCACACCACACACGCGATTTATCCGATGGCTTTTTTTCGTGAACGTCAAGACAACGTGCGGCGCACAGGATTTGTGTGCGGTCGTGTACGTGGTGAATTTTGTGTGTTAAGCTGAAATATATTTGTTTGCTAGGCTTACTGCTCCCACTAATTTTCCCTTGCACTTCTGTAATGAAGCTTGTGTGTCTTCATTCCGCTGATTCGATCTTGGCTTCTCTACCCTTTTCTATTTTCGGCAGATTCTTTAGGGTGGATCGGGCTGAAGTGGCTCTAAGAAGAAATTTGCAGAAAAATAATTTTTTTCCGTGGAAGGCTGTAAAATAGTAACTTTAGAACCTAAAAAACAAAGCTAAAATCCATTTGTTTCATTACGTGGACTTAAAAAATCTTTTTATTACTCCTAGCTGTAAAGAAAAAAAAATTTAAGTCTACTTATTTATTTTTTATCTACTTCCGGCAGCCAAATGAGGCATTATTGAACTGATTTCGGGCAGAGAAATGTAATTTTACTGCCTTGATGAAGACTGCCTAGGCATCAAAATTTTTATTTTTATAATGCTGGCAATATCATATAATATGGCTGTCGATTCACACTATTTTTCATTTTTAGGGTTTTGTAGATACTTCTCAAAACCCTTATGCCGAGGGTGATGTGTCCGTCTGTCCGTCGCTCTTTGGCTCATAGCGCCCGAACCATTTAAGCTAAAATACTGAAATTTATAACACTGGCGTAACTTCCGGGCCCAAATACAGGACATATACACAAAAGTTAAAAATTTAATATGCGCATGCGCAATTCGAAAAAATGCGGTAAAGTCAAAAATTTAGATTTTTTTTAATTTTCGAGTGGGGTATCAAATGAAAGCTGCTGAATAGCAGATTACAAATATATGAATAAATTTTTAAATTTCGCTTTCCTTATTGCTCAAATAAATCAAAATACACCCAAAATTGCCCCCCCCCCCTCAACTACCATATAACGGCTGGTCGTAAAATTTCAAAAAAATTCATACTAATACCCTATTGTGGGGTGATGCAAATTCCAGGAGTGCATCGAAAATTTTTAAAAATTGCCAATTTTAGGCGCGAAAATTTAAAATTCGCCCAAAATTTTATTTTTTTTAAATTTTGAGTTGGGTATCAAATGAAAGCTGCTGAAGAGTAGGACACAAATATATATTTGCTTTTTTAAATTTTGCGTTCCTTATTGGTTTATTACTGATAAAAAACATTGTGACCCCCCGGGGGATCGAACCCGGGACTTTTAGATTGAAGACAAGAAATCATTATTTACATAATGGGTATGCTTACTCATCTACAAAACCCTAAAAAGTACTTGGACTAAGTACTTCCCTGTGATTTTTTAACTTTTCTTTTAGAAAGTGAATATTGTATTTTAATATGATATTGGGCTGGTTTGTCCTCTGAACGCACTGCGCATGTGCACAGGGAAGACAGGGTGGGGGGAAATCATGCTGTAAAATCTTCACACCTTCACAGCCCAAACACACTTAATAACACGTGCTAAGAAGCGACGCGGAGCTACGTGCAGTTATTCCGTGTAGCCGCGATCGTGTAAATACGAGTATTACGTTCGTAACGGTCCCCTGCCAGGGCCGCTGTAGTTAAATGTGTTTTATCACTTTTTACAGGGGGTAACAGAACTAAAGTGCTCTCGCGGAAGATCTAATTTATAACATGTGCTCTGCTAAAACCTCGCATATTATAAAAGCGCCCTCTTCCATTAGCTTTATCTACTCTCACTTTAATTTCATTAGCGATACGTTGAACTCGGCTACTTCACATAAAGTTACAACTTGTAATGTACTTACGTGCAACCTTTGAAAACTTATTTTCACTTAGTTATATTTTAAATAATATAAAAAGAAAAAAATTGTAACATTCCCGAAAAAAAAAAATTCTTTTTTTTTAAGGCCTGTTATTACTCACTTTTGAAATTAGTTTAGAATTTTTTTTTTCCTCGTTTATTTTTTTCCGCTAGAAAGACGCGTTAACGAGCTTCCTTACATTTTCGTGTATTATTTTCTTTGGCTCTTTTTTCAGAGAAATGATCAAAAGGTCGGCTCGTGTTGATGTTTTATTCATCTGAAGCCGTAACGTTGATTATAAGAACCCTCTTTAAGTTAATCTATAAACATAAAGCATTTGCATTTTGCAAAAGAGAATTAACTATCCCCTCCCCTCCCTCCCGAGGGTAGTAAAACTACACGAG
>KZ652366.1:74942-93154 GCA_001010745.2 Gerris buenoi | reverse complement strand
CCCCTCCCTTATTCCCATAATTTTTTCTGTAAAATACACGAGGAAAATTATTTACTCGATTTTTAAATAATCATACTTTATTTTAATTTATTAATCATTTGGTTCAGTAAATAATTTTCTTTCCTTTTTTTCCCCCCTTTTCTTTACTTTTTCGACTACTTTTATAATAATTTATCTATTACTGTTATGTCTAATGTAGGGATAATACTGGTACAAAATTAAACAAAAGTAATGGATGAACCTGCAGAGTTTGGTACATCAGCAGCGCCTGGGGGCCGGCGTGCCCAATGGTTAGCACCCTCGGCTCTGAAACCAAGGTCCAAATCCACGACGTGAGTTCGAATTCCGGAGGGGTCAGAGTTTTACACTGATGATCTCATCGAGTAGATATAAGTAAAGTGGTCGGATAACCCCCGTCCTGTAATGACCTAATACGCTGTCGAACGGGACTAAAAACCCAAAAGAACAAAAAAGCGCCTGCACTACACTTATCCCCAACACAGGCCAAATAGTTTTTGGGCGCCCACAGTGGCTTGGGATTTCAATTTTGACTGGGGGAGGGGGATAACTAATTTCTTATTTATTATCTATGTATGTATGTGTCCATACGATTAGATCTTTCCTTTTAAAGAAGAAACAGTCCCTACGCCACTTAGCCGCCTAATTGTAAAGAAAAAGCATTTTTTTAAATTGATTACTTAAGTGTAGTTCCAATAAACGACTAGAATTTCTAAATAATGAGAATAAAAGAGGCTTTTTTGTATTTTTACAGCGAGTTTATAGAATTTATAGTAGTGCCAAGATATTTTATTTTGTCATCTTGATTCTTTAGAAATTGATTATTATTAACATAACTATTACTTTCCCTTTGATATTTTGGTACAAAGAAAAACAAGGGTGGGAGTTAGCAGGAGGTAGGGTACTAAATATGGATCGTTTACCTTCTGATCTGAGAGCTTGACTGTATGGAATAGTTTGTTAGAAAGTCAAATATTTGGGTAGATTCAGTTTTGTGTCTGCAGAAGGTTTGAAAGTGTATAAGGAAGTCGGAATAGAATCGAACAGGCCCTTCAGGGTCCCAAGGGATTCTTGAATCGGCAAATAGGCAAATGTAATTCTAGAAGGGCCTTCTTTAATATACTCGGGCCCTTCAAACTTCCTTTGAGGGCCCTACAAAGAGGCTTTTAGCCCATATGTTGATTGCATCGACCCCCGAGTTTTTACAGATCTTGCCTTCACTATTATTTTCAATACTTTAAGGGTAATCTTGGCTTTGCAGATTGATAGTACTCCTTTTAACTTGGGCTCCTTGAAACATTACGTTAAACTAGTTTTATTATAATTTAAATATAAATAATACTATACATATTAATAAAACTATCTAAAAGTTAACAACACATAAGGCGAATGTTGTTTCAAATTTGTTTGAAATATGTGTTCCTGCTGAGCAGTTAATTCGACAAAAACTCGATTAATTCAGGTTTGTCGTTTTGATCGATTGTGGATTGGGTTTTGTTTGGACATCGAGACTAATTTACTTTTTAAAAAAGTAACCGATCAAGGATATCGGGCTGTTTGCACAGAACACTGACACAAGTTTCTAAGACCCTCTTCAAGCTCCATTTACTTTAATTTTAATTGTCACTTGTTCGCTTCGTCTTTCCCAGAGAGTCGGAGAATAAGGGACTTAAAATAAAGTCGTTTCTGAGTTCGGAATTAGGGATTTGTTCCTATTTCGAGGGAGCAAAGTCCTACCGGGAATTATTTCCTAATTTAGTATCGAAGTCGGGCTTATAGGACCGACTAGGAAGGATGTCGACTGGTATATTGTCCTCGCCAACCGATCCTTAAAGTTGGGTCCCTCCCCGCCCTTTCACGACGATTTGATTATTGTACGGGCTAGAGGTTGGGCCAAGTTTTGATTGGCCCTTGCTTCCCTCGTACCGTCCCCAATACTCTCGAGTATTTCTACAGATGCAGACGTCCACAATGAGGGGGGAGGGGGCTCCCGGCATCTGTTTTCTCCGGACCGGACGCCCCCCCCCCCATATACTCTGTAAATTTGAATTTCCGAGCTCGGTATTCCTAACCGTGAGGATTGGAAGAGGGGGCTCAGGAAACTCTCGGAATAATTGGAATGTCCGGCACAGCTCGACGTCACCGGAGCACTCACTCGACTTTTGAAAAGGGCTCTCCCGGGCCGGAATGGAAACGGCCGATACTCGACCCTCCCACTCGACACACACTTTTCAAGAGAGAAAGGTCCGGACTATGGGAGGCTGTCCGGCCGAACACAGGCCTCTTGTTTTCCCATTCTCTTCTTGAAAGCACCGTTGTACTTCTCTCGAGTATTCTCGGTATGTCCCAACATACGTCGGAATGTCCGCGTTGTGAATACTCACGTGTCAACTTCACTACTACTTATCACTGTTCTGTCTGTCAGTTCGGTTCTGTAAATGTTTATCAATAGACGTGAGCTTGTAATCAGATAAGCAGTGAATTTATAACTTAGTGTAAAACCACTGTTTTAAGTCGATCAGGCATTTTGATCGTGGGATGAAAAAAAGGATATTGAACGTGAAAATATAATTTAATACAGTTTCCATTTAATTTGACAAAACGGTCGAAGAAAAAGAAAAAGGAAGTCTCTCGTTAGAATACCTGTTCTGTTGCCTTAAAGTGTTTTACACGAAAAATAAGAAGTTACGTTGACAACGTCAAAGTGACGGCTTTAGAAAGGCACCTCGGCTTGATTTAAGTATAATTTAAGTCCGTTAGAATGGACAGTTTATTAGTAAACCCCTGTAGCCTCCATCACCAATTAATTCGGTACAAACTCTTTTCTTACAAACATATAATTACACAGTTTTTTGCGCTTTAACAAAAAAATAAAAATAACTTTTCAAGTTAAAGTACGGAATACTGGAGTCACTAGTTCGCAAGTCATCTCACTAAATCAATTATTCATTAAAGCCAACTATCGTTCATTTTAAATTCTATCAACTTATTTTACTATTTTATTTATTCAAAATGAGTTTAACTAAGTATTTCCAATAAGAATATTAATAAAATCAAATGGGTAATACTGATATTCTTTTGACATCTGGTTTTCTCTTGTTTTTCAACTGATGTATTAACACATCGGATGTACACTTTTAACGAACGACGTTGAAGTTATAGTGCGACGACTTAATAAGAATAATTACTCGTTTCTTAATTTAGCGTGAGACCTTGAATAATTCATTGTTCGAACCGAAACAACGACGAGCACCAGATATAATCAGCGATCGAGATCAGTCCAGCCAATAAAATAATAAACCGTGTTTGAGGCCCATTTATACAACTCTTTTGAACTGACCGCGATCTTTGTGTAGTGTGTAGGGCCACACAACTCATTTCTAGAGATCATTATTATAAAAAATACATGTGGTGTCGTGGGACACCCGTTAGGAATGAAGTTCCTTACATTTTTCATTAAATATAAATTATAAAGTCACATAAAATGCTAAAGACGCATAAACTGTTAACTACGATGTATTTTCGATATTTATAAAACCAAGTGACATATAATTTGACATATAACAAAAATAAATAAAACAAGTAACAGGGTTCCATAATAACATTTTTTCCCGTCTTTTTGAAGCTTACGTTTACGCGAGCGTTGCGCGTGAACGCTTGGGCGGATAACGTTTACCAGCGTACTCAGCCTGGACATTGGTGAAATGAACATGTGTACCAAATTTCAACTAACTCGGTGATCTTTCACTCAAGTTATCGTCATCGGTAGATATTTCGTGACGGATTTCGCGTGACGGTGATTTCGGTAGTTTTTTTTTTCGGATTCACTCCCAGGCTCCGAACGTGCCATAAGGAACTTCGTTCCAAAAAGACGATTCTCATCAGTACAAACAAAACTATAATTTTATATTTTTAGATTAAATTCTAAAATTGATTTTAAAAAGCTATAATGGTAATCTGGTTTAAGTAATTACAGCCCCGGAAAAAAAATAAAACTATCTTTGCTACACTTTCTGTTGAAAGCTTATCGGAGAAAGAGGAGACTTAGAGCTATTGACTTTCAAATGAAAGAAGGAAGAGTTGAAAGAACGGGAGGACGCGTGATGAGGCAATTAGAAGCAATAGTTGCTGAACGTAGAAGGGGGTTGGTCTTTGAGCCCACCAATAAGCAATTAGCTTGATTTCCCTCGGGCTCGCCACAACCTTATTTTTCATTTTTAAACTCTTTTTCCCTCTCGCGCTCTTATTTCATCTCGGTTACCTTTAATAATCTCAAAGAACAAAGAAAGTCTAAAAATAAATCTAAATTTTTATTTCCGATGCTCGAGTGAGAAGAATTGAAACTCGTTACGCCTCGTCAGACTTGCTTTCTATTCGACTTGTAGCGCCTCCCTGGCAAAGTAACAACGACCGGGGCGCCTCCCTGGCAAAGTAACAACGACGGGGGCGCCTCCCTGGCAAAGGAACAACGACGGGGGCGTCTCTTCGGTTCTGTAAATGTTTATCAATAGACGTGAGCTTGTAATCAGATAAGCAGTGAATTTATAACTTAGTGTAAAACCACTGTTTTAAGTCGATCAGGCATTTTGATCGTGGGATGAAAAAAAGGATATTGAACGTGAAAATATAATTTAATACAGTTTCCATTTAATTTGACAAAACGGTCGAAGAAAAAGAAAAAGGAAGTCTCTCGTTAGAATACCTGTTCTGTTGCCTTAAAGTGTTTTACACGAAAAATAAGAAGTTACGTTGACAACGTCAAAGTGACGGCTTTAGAAAGGCACCTCGGCTTGATTTAAGTATAATTTAAGTCCGTTAGAATGGACAGTTTNGGGGGGGGGGGGGGTAGAAGAATTATTATCGTCTTAAAAAGGATTAGAAATTATACAGATCTTGAGGGGAAAAAAGTTAATTGGATTTTTAAATCGAGTAATTTAGAGTTTACATGGTTTACAATTTCAGCTCCTTCTTTTGAGGAGATATCTACATTTAAGCTTATATATTTTTTTAATTAAAATGCGCTACGATTAAGTTATTACGATCCCCGACAAAAACTGAGAAAAAAGTCAGCTTATAAAAGTAGTGATATCTATATTTTGGCCAAGCCTGCTGTTTCTCTAGTCCGTACTTCACTCCTACTTTCAGCAACACCGACACTGCTCTTTGCTTTTAGGTTTATGTACAAAGTACAAAAAGAAACCTTATATAACGGCTCTGTCTGTCTGTTCGTCTGTCTGTCTGTCCGTCCGTTGGCTTGTTTATCGCTTAATACATGGCAAGTTTCTGAATGCTGAATGAGGCATAAAACAGACTCGGCCGAATATAGATATCGCTACTTCAATTGACTTTTTGGGAATGGGTCTAGAACTTGGTCCTTTTTTCACGATTATTTTTTTTTGGGAAGTCATTACTTTTTGCTTGCTTCAGCATGATGTGCGTCGTCTTGGATTTTTACGAGGCACAGTAGGGAGCAATGCCTCTGTATTTTCCTAACTAAGGTACAACCGAGCGGAAATAGGAAGAAACGTCATAGAATCAAACTTTAGACCTTTCAAAATTAGCAGCTCTTAGTGCAATCAGTTTTTCGATAAGAAAACCACAAAAAACCTTTAATGGTTTAATAGGGGGGGGGGGGGAGTAAAAATAAAAAATGTCGGTTACACAGCTATAGCTACATTTGTGCCAAAATTTAAGTTTCTAGCTATTCTGGAAATTACTTATAATTTTGACGATGAGTGAGTCGGTGATTCAGTTACAAAATATCAAACTTTAAAACAAATACAGTACTTGAATACTCAGTCGAACCTGACCTTGCACACTGCCGTGCGTTCACATTCTTAGACAGTATTTATAACTGAAAAAATATGTATAAAAAAAAATGTTTTTTGTTTTATTTTTAACATAAGATAATAATATAACTTGCTAAAACTTATTTTAACGGCATGGCTAACTTGGTAATTTTTATTTTTGTTTCAGGTCAAGACTACTACTACAGCAACAATGGTGGGCCCTCTGGGTATCATGTCACACTTCAGCAACAACAGAGGCAACAGCAACAGCAATACTCCAACAGTTTCTTCCCTAACAACGCGGCCCCGCTGGCCACGAGTTACCAGAACCAGCCCTCCCAGTCCAACTTCCAGGCCTCTAACTTCCAGCTTCCTTCCAGGCCGCTCCAGCAGTACGACCCCTTCCAGCCCTTCCACACGAACCAGCATCTGCCCCAGCCCTTCCAGCACCACGTGACCGCCACTCCGCAGTACGACTTCCAGCAACAGTACTACCAGGGCGACAAAGAGTTGAGAAACAACAATTATTTCGACGTCCACCCACAAGGTCTTATAGACCAACTCGACACCGGCAACAGGTGGCGACAAACTGACGCGAGGAAGTACCCCACCCCCAACCCTTCTATCGACCCTTACGTCGAGCAGTCCGTCGTAAATTCTCCCGTCTCCAGTACTCCTGCGATTTACAAACTCGACGACGAATCTAAAATCACCAGGATAGACCCGTTTAAGAAGAAGCCTACGAGAACCCAAAACACCAGAGGAAATAATCTCACTACTTACAGGCCGAGGATAGCGGCTTCGGAAAGTGAAATCGTAGGACTCGAAGTCTCCGAACCGCCTAGGTTTAGAAACAGGAATAAAAACGTCAGGACCGATTCCAGAGTCAAACCTACGACGTACACTCCTTCGTCGACTCCCCCGTCACTGAACAGACAGAGGTCGCGATACACGAGACCTAACAAAGATATTAAAGACGAGACGACGACGGCACGAGTCGAGCCTGCGAGGACTGTGAGGGGCCGTGGAACCGCGCGACTCAACATCAACAACTTCCCTACGACCCTCCTCACCACGCCCAGTCCTACTACTCTGTCTACCACCGTATCCACCACCACTGATCCCAATGCCGAATACGAGTTCTACGATTACGAACTGGCGCCTCAAAACGAGGCGGACGGACCTCTTTCAATCGATCAGTTGGAGGCGAATCTGGGACCGCCGGAAGCTCTTTTGAGGCCGAATTTCAATCTCCGCCAGAATCTCGACAACGCTAGTTTTTACGACGTTTTGCGGCCGTTCGACGATCTGAATATCCCGTACGACAAAGAATCGAAACCCGCGGTCGACCCGTATAAACTGGTCAGAGAACCGAGTATCACGACGTTTAGAAATAAGCTTCCTGTCTTTACGACGACGACCAGGACCACGACCACTACGGCCGCCGAGCCGGAGACCGAGGTCTACGAAGAAACCACGCCCAAACCTTCGGAAAAAGATCAGGTGAGCCCGCCTTTGAACGAAGACAAAGACGTGCCCCAACCCACCGAGAGTTGGGTTATAGTCGCTTCCGTCCAAACTAGCAGAAGTGTTTCGGGCGCCAGGTTCCTTCCTTCCGATTTGATCAAACAGGAAGAACAGCCTAAACCGAGAACTCCCACGGGGGGAATAGAAAGGACCCCCAAAACCATCGAACCTTCTACCGTCAAGCCGCCACAGCAGCCGGAAGACGAAACTGCCGTCGAAGGAAAAGAAGAAGTTCACAACGGAGACGGCCATAAATCCACGGTTTCTACGGAGAGTATTATCGACAAGCTCGACAGAGTTCAGTCGGAACTGTCCAGCGGTATCCTCGGCTTCAGACACGGTAATAACAAGTTGGAACTGGAACCCTTGCCCGACATGACGTCCGATAAAATCGAGGTTCCTTCTACAAGCGCGGCCACTACTACTACCACGAGCACTACGACACCGTCGACAACTACGACTACGACTACGACGACCGAAGCCACGACCACGACCGAGGATGTTGCGACAGAAGGGTTCATCAGGAAATTCGTCCCTGCGAATAAAAGAACGACTACTACGGGCAAACCGAGCGTCAAGAAGTCGATATTCGACAGCATAGAGTTCGACGATCTCTCGCCTAGTTTGCTCCCGGCCGGGTTCAAACAGAGAGGGTTTAAACCGAAGACGTCCCGGACCACCACTCAAGCCCCCGTCGAGAAGGGAGTGCAAAACGACGACGCTAAGCCTAATTCGAGAGAAGGCGGCGGTAGATCGACCGGAGGGACTTTCAAAAATAAAATCAAATACGACGACGTAAGCGCTTTCCTTCCGCCCGGATACAAGAGCTCTACGACCGCCAGTCCTTCAACCACTTCTAAAACCAAGCAGAAATCGGTCGCCAGCCTCTTCGGAAAAATCACGTTCGACGATATCAGCGCTCTGTTGCCGGACGGATACAAAGAAAAGTCCGATAAGCAAGACAAACCTGAGAAACCGGAAAAAAGCTTCAAAGAAGAAAAGAAAGAAGAAAAGAAAGAGGAGAAGAAAACTTTAGCCAAACCTGCGGAAATCCCACCGAACCTTCTGCCGCCCGGATACAAACCGCCGGCAAGTGCTCAGGAAGAGAAGCCTGAGGCCAAGGAGGCGACCCTCATCGACTCCTTGCTCAGCAAGGTCAAGTTCAAGAACGTTGACAGCCTCCTGCCTCCGGGATTCAACAAGGACGCTAAAGACAAGGCTCCGGAGACTCCTGAGACCACGACCAACAAACTGGTGTTCCCTACCAGGCCCGGCAAGACTAGCCCTCCCAGATCTCCCGGCAAGACCAAGTCCGGGGGAGGTCTCAACCCCGTCGTCCCCAAGATCAACAAGGGCTGGCCTGTCAGGTAATCACTAATCTCTCTATTAACAACTAACCTTCAAAAGAGTTACGAATAATATTTCTGTTTGAGGTTATAGTAGAGTCAAACCATTCTGAATAGCTTCATTTCTTCCATTTTATCTTTTGACAGACATCTTTTGGTCGAACTTCAAATATCAAACGAAGTAAAAAAAGAAAACTTTATTATTTTCAAATTTAAAATAAAAAAATTGTATCCTTTCCTTTTGATTCTTACTTGTAGTCTCTCTAAGCTTAGAAAATCAAACAAAGAACCAGAAACATGAAAATGTGTTTTTCTTTTTCCTTTGTCCCTCGGCCCTTGTTTAACATTAGAAAGCCCCGGGAAGGTTCTGCCCTGACTCGGGCTAGTTTCGAGATCATCTGAATCCTTCACCTCATTATCTGACCCTCTCCAAGGAGCCTCAACAATGTCAAATTGTTGAGAGAAATTGTTGTTGAGATTTTTGTTGAGATTGTTGAGAGATTGTTTCTTATTGATCTGTCACCGTTCATTCACGGCCACTTCAAAATAATATTGTTTCCTTTATTATCTTTGTAGTTCTATTACTTTGTATATACTTATCTTTTATTTTCTTTGCAGTTCTATTATTTTGAATATATTTATAAAAGTATTTTGTACTACTATAAAAGTAAACCACTTTGAGAAGATGAAGATCTTATAATGGTTCAACTACTTTGATAGAACTGTTATCTCAAGTCTAAACTATTGATGAGGAAGTCTTCACTAAGGTTTCATTCGTGTTTCGTCAGCGTAGTCGTGATTTTAAAAATAGAAGAATGTAAAATTTAAAATAAATAATAATTTCATCAATAGTATGTAATATCTAAGATGAACATAGAAAAACCTATAACAAATAACAATGTAATCTGCCACCGGGGTTCGAACCGTGATTCCCTGTGACTTACCTCTCGATGCACTGAAAACCGTATAGATTGTCTTTCATTTCATCGTCCACCATCTCTATTTCTATTTTACAAGCTTTTATTTTACTTGCAATGTTTGTATGTATGTATGTATGTATGAGTGCATATCGATACCGTTCATTTTAATGATTAACTAGCCGTTTTATTAAGAAAATATTTTAAAAACTTAAATTCGTATAATCACAAGTTAACTTGTATGTATGTATGTATGTATGTATGTATGTATGTATATATGTATGTATGTATGTATGTATGTTCGGGTCAAATCTTGCAACTGAATTTTAAAGCAGTTATCCTCAACCGATTGAATTGAAATTTGGCATTCTCGTCTAGTTTGGATGACAATGCATGGTTAGCTAAGTGAAGTCATTCTAAATCCAATATGGCGGGCAGTTCAAGATGGCGAAGTAGTTATTTTATTAGTAAGCACATGATATGGGTATCAAGTGAAAGGGTCTGCTGAGAAGAATACAAATAAAAGCTTGTTTTTTTAAAATATTTCTTTTTATAATCAACTTATTTGTATTCACTTGATTAAAACGAAAAAATTTGTCGAGTTTATTATTGTTGGTGTTTGTACTTCAGATTATTTTGCTCGTCAGTATAAAATGTGTCGAAACACGGCGATGAACCAAGATGAGCTATGTTCTGTGTTGTAGTAACAACTAAAGAAATATCTATTATTTGAGAAAATAAAAAGTAGTTATGTATCTAAATTAATAAAACAAAAGATTTAAAATACATGTAATATACGTGTAAAGCTCGATATCAACGTATTTTTATTTCATTAAATCCAAAATACAAATATCAATTTAAAAAATATATACTATATAACAAAAATGTCATTTCTGATTCTTATAACTATAACAACAATACTTTTTCTTCATAATTGCATAGATACGAGTATAGTACATCTATAGTAGATACATCACGTAATTTTTTTAAAAAAATCAAGGCAACTAAAAGCTCAACGCAGAACAATAGGTTGGTGCTTAGAAGCTCAGATGTTCATTTTACTTTAATTTTTTTATAAAGTGTTCACGTCCCTGTTTTTCTTTGCAAAACACAAAAGTAATAAATTTTCCCAAAATTAAAATCTTGCGATGATATGATGCTCAGAGTTATGAAGCCTTTATTAAAGAAAAGACAAGTTTTTCTTACAAATGTGTCAACTATGACAAATTTCAGTTGTAAAATAGTTATAATTATTGTTCGTAATTCTGTTGTTAAAAAAAAAACCATGAATTACTCCAAGAAAGCAAGACTCCTTTTTAATATTAAGTGTATTTAAAAAAATAATTTATTCATTAAACTTTTAAACGAAGGTCTTTAACTAGAAAAGTGTCGTCGTGTTATCGCTATTTTTTTAATCGTAATCTTTAGGTTAATCTGTTTTAATACGTTTTTTTTAAGAAAATCCTCCAGAAAAAATAAAACTCGGTTGAAACCCAGAATAAGGTTCTTCCCCTCAGATAAAACTTTTCTTTTTTTTTATTATTCACAATTAACTTTATTTTTATAAAAATTACATCCAATTATATAATGCTTACCCGGGTTTAAAAAACATAACTTTCTCAACAATCTAATTATAATTTCAAACTAATTTACAAAAAAAAGTTCTTCTTTCTCTTCTTTTTAAATTTATTTCTACCGTTTTTATTTTTTTTTTTTTTCTCTTAAGTGTCATTGAAATAATCCTATCGTCACTTGAAAATGTGCTTCAAGTGCTTCCCCTTTTTTTTGGTGCAAAATCCCCCTTTATATTTGTGTATTATTTGGCCGGCTAAACACTGAGTCTTTTGTTTCCCCCTCCACCCTGTTTCCCCCTCCACCCTGTTTCCCCCTCCACCCTGTTTCCTCTTCTTATTCAAATCAACCTACTTTTCTCAAAAGGTTTTTTTTATTATTATGAAAATGGGTCGTTGTCGTTGTCGTTGTCTTTGAATGTTGTGTCTTCTTTTTGTATGTTTTTTTGAAAGTGTAGCTATCAGGTTGATTGCTTTGTTTACCCCCCTCTCTGCAGCTTTTAAGAAGATAACCTATGAGGGCTGCATAGGTTATATGTCACCATTTTCAATTTCACCCTTTTTATTCTCAAACGTATTTTCTTTTTGTTTTGTTTCACTGTATAAAACACATTGGAAACCGTTTTTACTTTTCCTCACTACTAATAGTAGGAAAAGTATTGTTTTCACCAAAACAAAATTTTTCCGAGATTTCAACGGAATTATCCGTTTTAGGTGTTTTTAAGACCTCCTGAGTGGTTTTCAGCATGACGTATGTATGTGTGTTATCATCGTAGCGCCCAAGGTATTTAACCTAGAGAGTTGAAACTTGGCAGAAAAATCAGTCCTAACCTGTAGTTGTGCCGCCCGGAAAATCAACTTTTTCCGCCATCTTGAACCCAGTTTGCTTAGTCAGCAAAAATTTAAAAAAATCGTAATAAATCGAAAATGGTCCTGATCGAGTTGAAATTTGGCACGAATGTACCTCTCTGTATGACAAACAAGCCCGCCAAATTTCATTTTGATATTGGCCGCCATTTTGAAGTTATAAATTTTTGAATTTTTAAACTTTGACGGTTAATAATACTGAAATTACATATAGGTTTTTGACTTATAGCATATCGTTGGAACCGGAAAAAATTAAGGAACAAATATAAAAAAACCCGATGAAATTCTATTAATTAGTTTAAAAGTTATAAGTGAATATAATTATTTATTAGTGCGATAATTTTGATGACGTCAAAGTTTGTTTACATCTGTCAAAATACCGCCAAACTTCAAATAATTAAATAAAATATAGGTATTAAAAATAAGTTTTTTTTTTTTAAAGAATGACAATAAATCAGTTAGTTTAGAACGGTCACCCATCCAAGTACTGACCACGTCCAATGCTGCTCCCTCCTGCTGCAAAGCAGCAGCAGAGGCCACTAAAGTGGCCTCTGAAGTGAGGAAAAGTTCCGAGGTACCACGTACCCGATTTTTTCCCCTTTGTTCTTATTTTTTGATATTTGCTAAATTACTTCTTTTTTTTTCTTTAATTAAAGTTCAACGATTTTGAGTTGTTACAATTTAGTTGCAGCACTTTTTGTTTGATGACCTCTTCAGCATTTTTATATTCCCGAGCTTACGTGAATCCCCCGGAAGCTGTGTGGTCGTTCTGAAGTACCAAAAATTTTATGTCTACGATTTCAAAAATTCCAAGCAGGGGGGTGGCATTCGTTGAAAAATCCCGTGTCCCATCATGACGTCACAAAACTTGGAAAATAGTTCGTGCAACGGCTCATAGAATGCGCTGCTCTCAAAAATTTCAAGAAAAAGGGGGACAAAAGAAAAATGACAGCGGTTTATTTTGGTCTTAATTAAAAGGTGGTTTTTGGTAGATAATTAAAAGGATTTTTGACGGTTTTTTTCTACTAAAATTTTCAGTACTTAAAGAGTTGTGTAAATCATTATCGAAGCCTTATAATTTGTTTTTTTTGTTTTGTTTTTTTAATTCACCGACATCAATTTCCTTTTACTATAGTCTAAAGATTCAGAAAATGCTGTGTTCCAGGCTGCTCTAACACCAATAATAAAACAATAAAATAAAAAGGTGGTGACAAAAAAGTATATTAGGTTTGTTCTTTATCTTTATGTTCTCATTTCATAAATACTATAATTTATTGCAAGTTGTTACTTTAAATTACTTTATATGAACATTTTGTTACTAAATAAAATGTTTAAAAAAAAGATGTGATAAAAAACAAATTAAAGTGACGCTTGTAATAACTAAGCATAGTATTTATAAAATGAGAATTTTAGGGGATGACTACTAGCGACACCTAGTAGAGGCATAGAGGAACTAAATGCGCTATTTTCATCCCCACTCCTTGTTTAGATGATGCAACGAACAACAGATAGCGCTGATGTCACTTTTCATGAAGGGACAAGAAATCGCACCAAATGTCAACTCTATTTTAAGTCTATTCTCTATGATTCCAAGCCAAATCCGTTTGAGAAAACAGGGATGAGACTTTCTTTGGTATTTTACTTGTTCAATACATTGTACTTGTCCTTGTGCTGTCTCCTTCTTTAATAGATACTGTTGAAGAGTAATCAATTTAAAATAAGGCTCTGCTTATTACTGCAGTGGTCTGAAATTCTAGCTTGACCTGCTCAGTCCTCCTTCCTCTGCATTTATTGTTCGACAATATTCACTTTTATTTATTTATTTAAATTAATTTCCTTTTATTACTTTCGTCCTCACTGAATAGATGAAAAATTAATACAGTGATGAATTCAATCTCTCAAAGTATAAACTTGACTTATGAGCCACCTCTATAACCACCTCTAACCATATCTAACCACCTCTAACCATATCTAACCACCTCCAACCACCTCTAACCATATCTAACCACCTCCAACCATATCTAACCACCTCTAACCACCTCCAACCATCTCTAACCAGCTCTTGATAATGCTAATTGATGTTAATTTTTTTATGTTAAATTTTGTAGAGCCACTACAGAGTTTACTGGATGGCCCAGCCCTGCCACGACACCCATGTCGATCTCAGTGCAGGAAATACTTGCCGCTGCTAAGGCAGCAGCTGCTTCGACCACCTCAACCACGTCCACTACCACTACTACGACCACCACTACCACTACGACCACACCTCGACCGACCACACCGGGTATATGCAGTGAAGATGACACTTGCGATATGGCAGCCACTATAAGGCTTGTCGGACCTACAGCCAAATGGCTTCCGGAACTCGGTGACCACAACACAATTGAATATCAACAAATGGCCTCTGATGTAGAAAATCAGGTGTGAAACCATTCATATAATCCTTTGCAAATTGAAACCTCCTAATTATTTTTTTTTTTTAAGTTAACCATAAAAAAAATAAAGCTTTCTCTTACAAGGTAACATTAAAATCATTCATTAAGAAACTTATTCGACTTCTTAGAATAACTTTTAAAAAATGTTCCCTGTTAAAATGTTGACCAGCATGCATGAAGGTAGAACATGTAATAAATTCCTCGTTCTCGCTGATATTTCGTCTACAATAGAATGAAAACGAAAAAGGAGACTAAATAAATTAAAATTCATGTATTCAATGTTTTATTTTGTTTTACAATAATTTTTTGTTTGAATGTAGTTTATCATTAATTTATTATGTTGTGTGGTTGTGCATTGGGCGCAATATTAAACTACATTGAATTATTAATTAATTAATTAATTTTTTTTTTAGTTGAATGTTATCTACAGCAGCTCAGAATCCTTGAGTAGATATTACAAGAAAATTAGCATCGATTCCTTCAAGTAAGTTTTAACCGTTTTATTAGCTGGATATTATCTTGTATTAATTATTGTTATTAAAATATGAAGTTGTTGCGTATTATATCTTATCTATCTTTTTTTATTTTAATTAATTTTTTTGCTAATAATTTGCCTTATTTTTTTTGCTAATTTTCTCGATACAAACTTTCATTTTTTTGTCAATTTATTTAATCAACGATGTGTTAATGTTGTGTAATCATGTTTTAGTCCCGGCAGCATCGTTGTGGATTACTTTGTCGAACTCAACGATATCGGGAAGAGTGTCAACACCGCGGACATGAGAAGAATCTTCCACGATAGTTTGCAGAAGTGAGTATTCTTTTATTTCTGTTTAAACGATCAACGATCAATGTTTTCCGTCCTTTCTTAAGAACATGTTAACTGGTTGTGGTTGTTGTTTTCAGATACACAACGAGTCAAGAAGCTCTCTCGAGTAACTTGCGATCGATCAACGCATCGACGGAATACAAGCTCGGCCGATTCTCCTTGGATCCAGAGTACACGTCATTCAGAGGTAACAAGTTTTGCGATTGTTTGGAAATGTTGTTGTTTTACAAAGCTGCTGTTGATTTAATGTTGCGGTATTTTGAGAGGATCTTGAGTTTTCTCATTTAGTTTTCTATCTTACTATTTCATAGTTATTATTTTTGCTCCTTCATTTTTACCGATGATGATCATCTTAGGTTAAAAGCTGGCGTCTAAAGATAAACTTTACAGCTATTCAAGAATGATTTATTAGTAAAGAAATATTTTCTTCACAACTCACCTCCAAACAAATTCCGTTACAAATATGAATCCCTTTAAATTATTTATCATAGTCGTTTATTTTTCTTGAAATGTGAAACAATTTTGGTTTATTTATTAAATATGCAAATAAGATTTTACATAAGTTTAATTGGTTAATTGTTGCACATTCTATTCAATTGCGATTTACCTCATGATACGGTGCAAACAGAATATTTACATACGCATAGAAATATTTACATTTTGCTCTTAATAATAGCCATCTTCGTTTCCAAATAAAACCACTTTTCGTAAAAAACTTCCATATTCTTAAATCTAACGTAAATGAGAATAAAAGCATATACTTTTTTTTTTCAAGACTCTCATCTCGGCCATATTTGAATTCAAAATGGCGGCAAAAAATGAAAATTTTGTAATATTAGTTACACATTCAATTCTTACTCTTCAAGACCTTTAAAACGATGCATGTCATACTGACTTACTTTTTTTCATGTTAAGATACATGCCATACTGTCTATTGTCTATAACTTTAGTTATTCACCATATTGGCCGCCATCTTGAAAATATTAAGTGTGAAATTTCCAAAACCTTTACAGTAGTGAGTGGACGCGGCTTAATGTTGTGGTGCCTAAGTAATCATATTAAGCCATGTCTACTATACCTATATACTTGACTGTTGTATGGTAATTTGTGGTTGAATGTTGCAGTTCTTCCTAGGAGAGTAGAGCCGACTGTTGGGTACGCTGAGGAAGACGAACTGTTGCCTCAGTGGGCCATTGCTGTTATAGTGATCGGCCTTGCCTCACTACTTTTTGTCATTATCTTCGGAGTCACAGTGGTAAGTCCAACAATCATTTTAATTTTAAATTATAATTGTGAAAACATATTTCGAATGTGCGGCGAAGAAACAACATATGGGATTTTCAATTTTATATTTCCCTATACAACTGATATTTTTTCCCTGTAATTATATAATAATAATAATAATTTTATTCAATAAATAATTTTATCTTCAGTAGGGAGAAAAAGTTGTGATTTTGTATTAGTTTAGAGGGACTAAAGTAAGTCTTTTCTTCCCTGAACTCATAAGTAGAACAAAAAAGTTAAAAAGTAGGGAAAAAAGTAAAACCAGGGAGAAAAAGAAGGATTGCCAAATTGATTATTTTATAAATAGTAGAGAATGAATGGCTAATGCAATGAAGTTGTTGAAATCAGGTTGGCGACACTGCTTTTTCGACCTCGTTTATAACCTCCGTCTAAATAACCTTCTATTTGAGTTTAATTCCAATTCTTATTGGTTTTTAATATTGAATCTCTTATATCTGCTATTAAAAGTCCTAACATTTATAGTTATATATTAAAATACTAAATAAAAACTACTAAATGAAAATTTATATTTTCTCCCTACTGGAGATAAAATATAGTATTTATATTTGTATGTACCTCGGGAGTAAAGTGCAATTATTCCCCTCGCGATAATTATCTCCCTCGGACGCGACAGGGTTCCAACAGGCCTTACTAATTGGAAGACTATTTTTCTTTGTGCTGAGCAGCCGCTTTACACACTTATCAACGCTGTCATCAGCGTCAAATAAGGCTCAACCTTCAAACAATTGAAACCTGATATTTATCGACATTTAGGCTCAGGTTGTAAGGAAACTGCCGCAAGCCTTTCATACTAACAAAGCCCTACTTTGTTCGTCTTGACAGGAAAAAAATGGCCTTTGGAAGAAGAATGAAAAATCTTTAGGTTTGTTCCAACAGCCAATTCCAGAACGGTTCTAGGACTGTCCCAGAACCGTTCGTGTGTTGGAACACGGGACTAAAAGTTCCAGAACCGTCCGAGAAGCGTGTAGGAACGGTCTTAAGATAGTGCGCATGCTCCGGACAGTTCTAGAACCGTCCGCGGCTCTGTTGGAACAAACCTATTATAACTTTAACTTAGAATATTCATGATAAAGACTACATCTTGTTATGATAAATTTAAGCTTAATAATTTCTTATAAATTATTTTCTGTGCAAATCAAATCAACTCACGGTCCAGGAGATAACGTGCAAAAAAGTGTCTGACTAACATCAAGCTAGAATTTTGTGTATAAGTAAAAAATGTTTTATTTGTTCTGGTGTCAAATGTTTTGGTGCCTTTTTAGAATTTGTCGGCTAAGATCGTCTGCGGGATGTAGCTTGGCAATAGGTATTTGAAAAAAACAAACCGGCGGAGAGCGGCCATATCGCTTACTTTGTGGTGGAAAATGTAATTTTCATGATCCTGATTACGACATTAGTTAGTATACCAAAAATCAAGTTGACGATAGTTCGTCACTTAATAAACTTAGTCAAATATTACTTCAAATCAAAGTGGTCTCCTATTAAGTGACAGACTACCATCAACTTGGTTTTTTGGTCTACTAACTAATTTAGTACTTAGGACCAGGAAATCACATTGTCCACCAAAAAGGGCGCGACATGGCCGCTCTCCACCGGTTTTTTTTTTTT
>KZ652366.1:49318-68188 GCA_001010745.2 Gerris buenoi | reverse complement strand
ATCATTAAAAATTTAATGGCATTCCATGCTTAGAGACCCAAATCATTAAAAAATTAAGGGAAAAAGGCGATAAAAATCAGCCATGAGATAAAAACCAAGGGAACGAGGTTCAATTCTCGGCTACGACGTAAATTTTTGTATTTCACTCATTCTCTTCATTAATAGTATATAATATTTGTATACTCTATACTATTGTTGGTTAGTTGGGTCCAAAAGTTGTTACAGTTTTACGATATTCAAAAAAAAAAAAAAAAAATCCAGTGAATGAAATAATCAGATCTATTATCTATCACGATATTCAGAATTGAACTGCGAACTCTTTATAACAGTAGCAATAATATATTTGTAGTGATAACAAGACCTCCCCCTGGAAAACTTTGAAAATATGGACACTTTTAAGCATTTCTGGGATGAAATTTAATATGAGGTGAATGTAAAAAATATGTATGTATTAATAAAAAAAATACGGCGATATTTTTTTTACCCTATTGGGACTGGGAGGAGGCATGTGCCCCCCCCCCCTGGATACGCCACTGAACTGGTCAAATTCGATTTTGTGAGTCGAAACTAATTTTTCTATTGGGTTATGTTCAAGTGTTAAGATCAACCAGTTTCTTCAGCAAATTTTACTGTATTTGTATTCGTGGCATTTCTTTTTAGTGTCTGGAGGCAAAAATAACGACCCTTACATATTCCTTCTTTCTATCGTCTGTCTCTTCGACTCCGACGCCCTTAATTTCCAAAGTACCCTACACGAAAATTTGAAACTTCGCAATTATCTGTAATAACCCAATCACAGGAAAAATGGCTTATAAATGACAACAGGCATTAATAAATTTATTTAAACGTTTATTGTAAGGGGGATTTCAAATCTTGCTTTTCAGTAAAATCGTGGCTCATATTGTTCCTTTGAAGGGATCATTTGCAGAGTTTTAATGGAAACCCGACATCATCGGTGCTGCTACAGCAGAACGACTTTTTCTTTTTCTTCTTCCTGAGTGATTGTTTTCAGTTGAAATTTGAGTCGGTTGTTTTTATTCTAGAATAGAATTCTATTAACAACTATTCCATTTTTCTAACTTCTATTCCGGAAAAGTTGTTTTTATTGTTATTGTACCTCTTCCAGTTATGCTTCAAATAACTTTTTAAGCTGATATATGTAAATATTTAGTTAATTGTTGCAATGTTTCTTATAAGATGATATTTTTGGGTTTTGTAGAGGTCTTCCGGGTCAATGCAAGACAACAGTATGGCTAACCTGTACGACAGCTGGAGATCCGAGTGGAACGGTTACTACTACAACAACGGTTACTATGGCAACGGTAGCAGCACGTCAGGCTACTCCCGCAGGAGATCAGACTACGACACCAACTTCTGAATGTCAAACACCGACTTAAAAACTACTTAACGAAATTTTACATTTTGGATGAACTTTAAACAACCTATAATTTCATATTTTTGAAATACTTGAATTTACAATTACTTTAAAAAGTCAAACACTGTACATTTTATAGATTCTCTTCAAAATATAATCGATTCTCCCAACTCGACATTTTAAATTCAAGAATCATAATGTTTTTAAATTTCATCTAAACTTTACTCTTATGGTTATTAAAAAAAAAAATGTTTTTTTCATTTTAAAGTAGTAATCGTGCTACTTGTCATCAATTACTTTTCCATTGTTAAGAAATAATTAAATAATCATGAAATACTTGAGAAATATTTTTTATTTGATAAAATTTTTTTTTTTCTCATAGTGACTTCAAATAAAAAAATAATAAAATTTCCTAGAATACTACTAATAAGGATGTAAATAAAACCGAAGCTCATTAAAATGTTTAATAGAATTTTTTGAGTTGCAAGTAGACGACGAACCTACGTTCTAAAATGAACATTTTCAAATAGATCGTCCCGATTTTTGGAGAAATAGAATTTATTAGATAAATTTTATCATAATAATTATAAATTTCAAATAAATTATGATGTATATTAATTTAAATTGATACAAAAGTAAATTTGTAAAAAAGAAAGAAAATCGCTAAATAGATCGGACACATTTTGTTAAGTACTAAAAAAAAACTGTATTGATAACAAGCTGCAATTAGATAAACAGTCAAAGGAAGTGTTTACGTTAAATGTGCAAAACAAAAACACTACTTGAGACTTTATCTATTGATATTTTAGTTTTACATTATTTAAACGAATCGTTAAACTTATTGTGATAAAATATGCTTATTAATAAGAGCTATTTTAATCACGATAACTTAATCGCACTTTAAAAATATAGAAAAAAGTAAATTATGCAAGCTCCCTAATTATGACGTAAAATATATTATTTTTGGTAAAGTATCGGCCGATTGGCATCATCGGCCTTAAATTGTAGAAAAATAATTTTCCTCAACAACTTATTTTATTAGTGGAGTAATAGAAATTTGTGCATTAGTGGTGACAATTTAGTGGTCAGATGTTTTTATTTGTATGTATGTGTGCTGAAGGATTATTGTGTGAGTAGATAATCTGAATTTAATTGCTACCGAATTTGATTTACGTACGAATAATAGACGATATGACCACCAACACCGACTATGTATTTTTGTCTGATACTTAGTATCATTATTTATTAATTACTAAAAACATAACATCTAAGATTTAATATTACAGAAAAGTGCGTCTACAACTTTTCTGCAGTAGGGTAGGTTGTCGTACCTTGGGCATAGTGTACCTTGGAACACTTTCCATTTCTGAGTAGTCCTGGTACCTAGCGAGCTGAAATTCAACTATGTTGAAGAACTAGCCGTTAGGGAGCCGTAGAGTTAGTTTCATGTGGATCACGTGAAACACGTGGACGCTGTGGGAAAAAGTTTGTTTTGAAGTGCAAAAGTAAAAAGTTTTCCCCATCTTTTTCGATTTTTAGTATTAAGAGGGTGTTCTTGTTGAGGCCCAATCACCACTTGTTGATTTCAGCATTGATTGTTGAGTATTTTCATAAGTTATTTGAATATGTTAAGCCTAAGTTCTTAGCGTTAGTCGCCATGTTTGTAAAATGCGTCCCCTCTTATACCTTGGAACACAACGCCTCCTGAATTAATATTCTATGTCATTTTGCTACCTTAATATTATTACCTTCAGAATAATAGTTTTTCGTTATATGTGTATTGTATCTTATTTTATTATTTAATTTGTCATACTTAATCTTGCTATTCTTTTTAACTTAAGATGTTATTACAAAAAAAAACTTACTTTTTACTATGTCATGTTACAACATGTTATATGTTACTTATAACATGTAGGTACAATAAAAAAAAACTTAACATAAGCTATTTTGAGTTGTACTTCCTCATTTTCCATTTGTTTTTTAAGGTAAAAGGGCGCGTTCCAAGGTACAAGAGGGTGTGTTCCAAGGTACACGAGCATATTGTACCTTGGAACACATTTTTTGCTTTTTTAAAATAATTTTTAGTATTTTTGTTGTGCTGTTTTATTCAAAAAGAAAAATATGGGCTGATTGAGATTTACCCAAAGGTAAGTTATGCCACTATAAAACGTTAAAAACCGTTATACACTAATTTTAAAAAGTGTTCCAAGGTACAACAACCTACCCTACTATTGCTGGTACTACAGCAACTGCAGCTTAATTGAAATATTAAAAGGATGTCAATCTTCTAATTATGGTCAAGCGGTTAAAGATAATTCTTTTCTAGGCTGGAATTTGAAACACCGTTAAGTCAGCCACTCTACACTAATAGACTTCATTAAATACCGTTATTCTTCAAGAAAATCCCTTGAAAAAATCTCTAAACATTAATGTGACTGATTTTCCTACATTTTTCTCTCGTGTTTTGCCGATTTTACTTTTAATATGTTAATGTGTAATTAATATTCAATAAGAGAGACCTCATATCAAAGAGGTTTAATTTTAAAAAAATACGAAAACTCGCACATTTCTATGTAGAATCGAGTTTTCCTTGTTAAATTATCGTATGAGCTATTTAGCGCAGGATAATCTTTATTTATGGTTTTAAATAAGACAAAAATTATCCTTTGGAGATGGTTTTCATAATTTTAACAAGAAGGTTTTAAATTTAAATGAATGAATATAACTACGCCATCATATGATACGTGTACAACACCTATAATTGGCTTTTGCTAAAGATTTTCTTATATACATTTTTTAAAAAAAAAAGTTATTCCACTATTTTTTTTAAAAATAAAATTGAACTTGTTTACTATCACTAAATTAATGATATATTTTGTTAAAATATCCATGGATTTGACTGTTTCCAAGATATTGAAATGAATGTCTACTAACTGAATTATTGTATAAATGTAGGTGGAAAATGAAACTGTTCAGTATGTCTAAGGGGATTGAAACTCAGACCTCTCGAATTAATTTCAAATGAATAGAGACATTTCCACTATGATAAAGACATGAATAGAGACATTTCCACCATGATAAAGACATGAATAGAGACATTTCCACCATGATAAAGACATGAATGAAGACATTTCCACCATGATAAAGACATGAATAGAGACATTTCCACCATGATAAGACATGAATAGAGACATTTCCACCATGATAAGACATGAAGAGATGTGCAAAATGCCTGATACTCTGAATCCTGAAATGACACGTTTTGTTAATCAGGATAATATAAAGAAACAAATATTTATGATATGAAAGTTTCCGATCTAAATTGTTTGTGGAAAAATAAAATAATAATTATCGGAGTTGTAATCTCCACATGAATTCGATTTCTTGACGGGAGAAAATATTTTGGCACAATTTGATTGTTGCCTAATTGACGCATCCTTCCATCCTTAACAATTTATTTTCAATTCCAAAACGATCATATCATGAAAGGGTTTCTTTTAAAAAATAATTTTATTATTTTTATTTATTTGTGTTATATATATATATATTTTTTAAATTTTTTTATATTAAATTAAGTTGTAAAATTTAAGATCTATGTATTAAAATATGTTGCGTATATTAAAGGAACTAACATGAAATGTTTTTAAGTGTTTGATTGTGAACAAACAACTTAAAAATACTCAGTTCCAGATGTATAATTTGCTTATTTTATTTTATTATTTTTAAAGGATTAAGTTTTGATAAGTTTTAATTAATTATCTAGATAATTAATTAGTCTTTTTTAATTTACTGATTTATTATTATTTGTATTAAAATAAAATAGTCTAATTGTAGCAATTTTTTTATAAAATTAATCTTAAACATTTGAAAAAAAATGTTTGGTTCTTATAAATTAAGGATAAAATGGAATGAAATTATTACAAATACTCACTACTTGGTTAATAAATGCATATACCTTGTTTAAAAACTTGACATACAACAGGACTGTCATACAACAGGACTGTCATATGACAGGACTGTCTTACTACAGGACTGTCTTACTACAGGACTGTCTTACTACAGGACTGTCTTACTACAGACTGTCATACAACAGGACTGTCATATGACAGGACTGTCTTACTACAGGACTGTCATACAACAGGACTGTCATATGACAGGACTATCGTATGACAGGACTATAGGCACAGTCAAGGTGGACTATAGGTACAATTCATATTGTACATTGAGAACAAATGAATTTACTCTGTAGTTTAAATTTTGTTCAGAATGATAAAACTAATCTTTATTGTCAGCAAAATTATTATATTTAAATTACAAATAAATGTATAAAATAATATATTATATACTACCTAACACATATTATATATTTCCGATAGTATATTATATATTGTTTATTTGAAATCACTAACTGTCAGGTATATCCCATCTTTGTCCGATGATATTAAGTATTGATTATTAAAATTAATTCACATTTGCAATAATTTGTTTCCATTTTTCCTGCCATTTTATTAATTTTTTCAAATGTTGTTTATTTGTCAAAAAAACACGTATGCTTTGTAAAATAATAAAATTTAGCAATATTATGTTAAACAGACAAAACAAAATTGTCTTAGTTTATCCAAGGTTAATTTTAAAACATTTTAATTTCTTTACCATTTTAAACGTTGGTTTCTTTTATTTAAATGTGCCAAAATTGGATTTTTTTTTAAAAAAAAATTAGAAATATTACTCTTTTTTTTATTAGTTTATTTTATTTTTAACTTTTTAAAAATATTAATAAATTTAATGAATGAAGTAGTAAATTAAGTCTTTTCGATTCATGAATTGAAAAGATACTAACTTTGTTACCAGTATTGAATGCCATTCTTCTGTAATAAAATCACCTACATTTTTTTTTTCTACACATTTTTTTTATTCAGAATTTAAAATGTAATTGCACAGTTAAATTTTTAGTTTTTTATTATTTGTTAAGTTATTAATTTTAATTTTTTGTCTCCGATAGAAGATTTTTTTATGTTATCGACTATGTAAACAGGTGCACTTGTTGTATAGTACGTATTGTTTGTGTACTTATCGAGGCATTTTTTTTTTTGTACATGTGGGGGAAGATGCTTTAACACTGACACTTTGCAAAAGCTAAATATCATTGATAACACTATTATGATTAACTGATAAAGGAATAGCACGATCACTTCTGTACTAGTTAAATTGATTCTTTTTACCTAAAAACAGTGAAGACTTTACATTGCATAAAGTAGTGTTGCTGACCCTCGAGTCCTGACATTCGTTCCGGGCAGTGGCCGTCAAATCTCTATTAACGGCATCGTACTGTAATATCGTCCCTTTGGTAAAATTCAACCGAAAATAACATTCGTTAACATAATAGTTGTAAATGTTATACAAACAAAAACAAAAAAATCTGGTTACTTTTTATTTATTTCATAGCAAACTTAATTGTTCTTACAACATAAAAATAAGAATAACAGCATATTTTTTAAGAAGAAAAGTGTTTTACAAATACTTAAATGTAAATATACACAACTTTGTAGCTGCAAAAAGATAATTGCCATGAATATTTTGATTTTTTTAAAAATTACTTTGACAATATTGTCAGTTGTAAAAGGTTTTGTAATGTAAAATAAAGAAATGATTTGTTTAAACCGGTCTAACTACGGCACAAGTCTAGTAAGCCTTGCGTAAATGCTTTTAGCTGTTAATTAGATGGTTTTATAGTAATAATATTAATAATGTCCTTTCAGAAAACCGTTCCGTCGTAGGGGTGAGTGCTAGCTACTTAAATAATCAGTCGTAGAGTTTTCTTTATTTCCTAAACTCACATTCTTTATTTTATGATAACATCGATGAATGTAATGATAGATTTGATTTTTTGGGGAAAATTATTCTCACGATATTCTTTATTTCAAGCGATTCTTTTTTCAACAAATTTGGGACGCCATGGTTCGATAAATAAGTGGATTTATGTATATAAAATATTAGAGTGAATACATTTGTTCAAATGTAACAAATCAGTGGATGTAAATTTACGATTAATGTCTGGTTATTTAGGAGCGATTAGGAACGTCTCGTTAAGTCGGTTGCTTTATTCGACATTGCACTCTCTCTTCTAAACTAAACGTACCGGCTGGTTGAATAAAACCAGATTTTATGTTTTTTTTTGCACCGAATGATTGTACTCATCAAGACGGTTAATGTGAGATTTTCCCTTGATAACCGACTTGCTTTACATAACAGACCTCCCGAACATTCTTTGATCCTAAATAGATTGTGAAATTTAAAGTCCCACCTTTAGAATGCTTCTTCCTTTTGTAAAGTGTATAAAAATAATTCTTTATCATTATTATCTACACGATTGTTTGTTGGATTCACTAGAAGAATACGCTAGCACCTATCTCTTGTAGATATTATTTCCTTCTTGTGGAAAAATAATTCAAGGGAACAAAACAACAATTAAATTAGTATTAAGTTTTTTTTATTTAATTTTTTTATTTTAATCGATTATTTGTTCACTTTAGTAATTCTTGGAATAAGAATCGAGTGACCTTGGATTAACATTTATTAATATGTGAAATATATAAAAAAATCTACGATTAAAACATAATAATATAACTATAAGATAATTTTATTAAATAAATTATACGTTAGGAAAAAAAAGTGTAAGGCTCAAATTGTTAAGTAAATTTAAGTATAATTTTAGGCCTCAAGGAATTAATAATAATAAAAATAATAATAAATAATTATAAAATAATAAAAGAAGAAAATCTAGTCTCGGTACATTTATTTTTCTTTTCTTTTTTTCACTCGTAAAAAAATCTATAAATAAATAAAATGTAACATAAAACATGTGATACCCTAAATCTGTTTGTATATGTCCCCCGAATTTAATTCTTTGAAAATATCAATTAAAAATAAACGTAATAATGTTAAACATGGTGGTTTTGACAAGGCAATGAAAATTTAAATACATTTAACAATCATCTTTGTAACAAGTTTATTAAAAATATATACATACATCGCTACATTTTTTTTTTTTTTTCTGACCAACTAAATCGTTATTTTTTATCAGGTAACAATTTTTTCGCCCTGATTCTTTTTATACGATTTTAAATGACTAGATTTTGTGAAAACTAAACTCAAAAAAATCTCAAAGAATAATCTAGGCTCTAGACTATAATGTAGAAAGTAGATTTGTCAAAGTCAGAAATTGGGGCATCAGNAGTATAAGAGAAAATTCAGATATAGATATTTACGTATTTGTTATTTTAAAATATTATTATTAAAAAAAAATTATTTGCTTCTTGCATACGTTTATAATTGTTAATATTATATTTTTTTCTGGAATATATATTGTCTTAGATTTAGAATCGATGCAGGCGAAGAAAAAGGAAGAAAATATAATTATTGTTAGATGATTTTTCTATTTACTTTTATTTTATTAGTTTTTCTTTTGTTTTTTATTTAATTCTACGTAGTTAGAGATTAATTGATATTATGTGTGTAAATATTGTATATGGAAAAATAAATTTGAGATATAAATGTGATGTTAATATTTTAAAATGAATTTTTTAATTCTTCCATTCTACTGAAAACAAATTGTGGGAATCAGTGAGATAGTACGGAGATATCCGGTATCGGACGGGTGGCCGTCCATCTGATTAGAAGCCTTGACGGGTTGTTTAACCATGCAGTTAGTCAGTTAAAGATATAAGTAGCAGACTTTGCACTTACAGTCTGTCACAAACGAGAGTTAGCGTGTCGACAGCGTGGGAAAAACTAGCAAATGGGGTGGGGAGCCAATGAGAGCTCAAGATTTGCCCGGAGAAAGGTCGGGCCAACTAGGTAAAGATAAATGTTTTTTCCCTCAGAGGTTGGCCAATCTGTGTGCCACTTGATTTCCCTCGCTGTCAACGCACTAACTCTCGTTTGGTACAGACAGTAGCAACCGACCAACATCAACTTAGAAACTACAACAAATTACAAAACCACCAACTCTAACATTTCCGCTACAAGAATTGGGGCATCAGTGGGAATCATGCTAAAGAATATTAATAAACTGTCTTACTTTGGTTTCTGTCCTACTACAGAATCATTTTTGTCTAATTCATTGATTACCGTAACTATTTCTCCCAGAAGTGGCCTGACGGATGCATCTTCCCAAGCATCGACATTTCCTCAATAATAAACAAACATTATTTTAACTAGACAAATTATTTCATATTGTTTTAGATTTGACAAAATATACAGTACTTGACTCTTGAATCTACGGTGGGAATCGTGATGAGTAAGATTTTTGTTGTCTAATTAAATTGATAGGAAATCAAAGACTGGTGTTTTTGTCAGATCTCCTGCTTGTTTGACAAATCTATTGTTTAATATGTAACAGTATAGTTGATATAAAAGCCAGTTTTATNCAATTTTTATATTTTTTTTTTTTTCACACATGAGCCAAATTTACTGATTGATAAATTTGTTACAACAAATTGCTTAGATAAAATGCTTGTTAGTGTCAAAAGCTCGATTTATCTGAACGATATTTTATACCAATTTATCTACCAGATTTATCGGTACGATTTATCGGTGAAAAAAATCTTTACGTGTATACCCAGCTATTGACACGATGCAGATTTTATCCTCAAAAAATAAATAAAACGTAAGAGCCATGGTAACAGACGAGGAAGAGAATCAGTCCCCTCAAGACAATCGGATGTAAATATCCCACAGACAAAGTTTACCGAGGGAGTTATTTAACAGTCTGGCTCTGACTTCTCCGCGGCCCAGTTACGATTAAATAAATAAGAAGAACTTACCGAGAACCAACGTTTGAATAGATTTATCCTGATCGTCGAGATGTATTAGCAAAGTAGAATAGATAAATTCGAGCACAGTTTTACTGATAGCGCCTTGCTGCGGGTCGTTCAGAGCGTTGAGAACCTTGAAGTAAGATTTGATCGTACTAATCGACAGCTCTCGAACACCTTTGTCACAATCGTCCAGCCTCTTCAGTACAACTAAAACAGAAACAGAAAAAAATAATTGTAATGAAATAAATTGTTCCAAAAGTATTGCGTGTTTATTTGGTTATTAAATATAGCAGACAAATCATTACATTGAGGCAATTTAAGGTGTTTAAGGCTGTAGATGGTCCAGTTAACAGTATTACTGTGAGATCAGCTCCCATGTTTGCACTCTTATGACAACATGACAGAGTGTAAAGCAGATGTATGCTGTATTCATCAGTAACAAAACAAATTGCAAGCTTAATCCCTATTATAGTTATTTCATAAAATAAAAGTACATCTTTGAGAAACTCCCAAAATAAATAAATACATAAAAATAACAAAATAGAATGTAAACACAAGACAAATTGATAAAACTCAGCTTAGTGATTTCATCTTGCATTGCATTATGGATCCTTGTAATAGTACATTACGCATTGAGTGTGGAAATAGCATCTTACATCTTGCATAGCATCTTGCATGCGAGTGTGGAGTTTGCATCTTGAGCGATAGCGAGGGTAGTAAAACCACACGAGCAATACAAAATGCCGCTTTCGCACAAGTTGCGTACTGTACTTTATCTACGATTGTTAGATTATACATGATAAGTACAGAAAAAAATAAACTTCCTGTATGTAAGTTTGTACAAGGTACTTTTATTAAATAAATATCAAATTAGTTATGTTAAATGTAAACAAACTCGCTAATCGTGTGTAAAGTTGAAGAATTCTTCTTCTTTTCGGCGCTAGAGTCGAAAAGAAGAAGAATTCTTCAAAACTACGAGACACGCATGCGCAATTAATACAGTTGCGTAAAGAATCACTTTCTACAAATCTAAACAGAGATACAATGTTTATATTACGTATCGATCATAGATAAACAAATAACCATACACAGGATGCATTTTGGCTAAGGATATGTCAGGGATGTGTTATGGGTCAGTTGCGCTACTTGGGCTATTTAGTTGACACTTTTATAAACATTTTACCTTCTATTTGTATTTATATAACGTTTAGAAAAAGATGATAACCTCTATCTAGTGATATTAGGTTTGTTCCAGCCACACTTCAAACTGGTTTGGAACTGTCGGAAGTTTTTTGGCTAATGCACATGCGTCGTACAGTTTGAAACTAGTTTGAGGTGTGGTTGGAACAAACCTATTATAACGAAGTAGTACGAGGAAATAGGACTAATGAATGTGCTTGAGAGCATCAGAGTTGAGTTGAAGCTTGTAACAAGGCTAACAATGTAAATCTGGGTTTAACAGGCTAAACACTTTGTACCTATTAACACGGAGTTACTACCACAGTCAACCAGTTTAACTGATAAAAACACAAACGATTCACATCTCACTTGTAAACACATTTGTACTTATTCTTAAAAAAAAAAAAAAAAAAATGTAGTTCAAAACAATTCAGGCAAAGCTATCATTACATATTTTTTTTGATACAGTTTGAATTCTTAACTTCATATAATATTTGATGAGAATACTAGATTTATCTTTTATACTTCCATAGTTTCATAAGTATTCAATAGACTACATCTCACGGATTTTGCATAGTGGTAAGAATCTACTGAATATCAAATTTAATTTAAATTCATTAGGTAGATTAGGTCCCACAAGTGTAATGAGACTAAAGACACCTGCATTTTAAAAACCAATTTATTTGACCTCAGGTCTTAAAAACGTGTAAATTTTTCAACATCTTTTTTTTGCAATTGCAGACTAAATTAACAAGATAATAAAAGAAACAATTTATTAACAGTAGTGTTGTTTACACGACAGTTACGTGGTTTTATGAATAGACTTAAAGGAATAGAATAAGAATTCAAAACAATTTTTTGTTTTGAAAAATAAATATATTTCAAGTGACTGTGACAAAACAAATATAATATTATAAAGTGTTTAAAAATTGATTTTTTTTTTTCTTTTTAAATCGGTAACAAAATTATATAAATATTATTGCTGTGCACCAAAAGTCAGACGTGTGATTTTTCCTCGGAATATTTCAACAATCTACATTAATATTTTCTATCCGCTCTTCTAAATCGGACAGTTTATTACTTGAAATTTTATAATCGATTATTTTCAACAGTTCTTCTTGAATTTGTTTGTCTCTAAATACTTCTTTGTCTAGTTTGTTCCTCAGCATTTCGGCGTCGAAATCAGCCAGCACGATAAGGCAGTCTAGAAAATAGTAACGTACCGTTTCAGAGTAAAAAATTAACAATAAATAATGATGGAAGAGGTGTAGATCAATAACCAAACGTCTTCACACAAAATGATTGTATTTATTACAATTGACTGGTTTTGGCTGTTCTAATGCAGCCTTCTTCAGATAATCTACAAACCAAATAACAAACTAAATTTAGAAGTATACAAAGAGGTTGCAAGAAATATAAGGTAGATTATCTGAAGAAGGCTGCATTAGAACAGCCGAAACCGGTCAATTGTAATAAATACAATTATTTTGTGTGAAGACGTTGTTTTGGTTATTGATCTACACCTCTTCCATGATGAGTCGCTATCACACATTGGAGAAAAACACAGTCGATGATCTTAATAAATAATGAATACGATCTAGAATCATTTTATATTTTAGTCAATTCGAGTTACCATAACAATGCTTAAAACCCTTCAAGATTCTTGCAGTATTCGAAGCGACAAGTCACATTTCAAATATTAGCTGAGTACACACGGGAATATTTATCTGTAAAAGTCGATCAATTTATCTTTGATTTGTCAAATCTTAAAGATAAATCTGCAGGTTAGTGTCCTTTTTGAAGAACTGAAAGATCAACAATTTATTGTGAAAGATAAATTGGTCTAAATTATCTGAGTTGCAACACACACGCAAAGATGAATTAGTGAAAGATAAATTGATAAATCATAAATTTTTCAGTTTTTAAAATATCAGAGACCGTTTTAATATCAGGGTCAGTGTGGGGTACAGGTTTTAAATTAAATTAAATGATTTTAAATTAATTTTAAATTAAAATTTTAAATTAATTAAATGATAAAGTTAGTTTTGCTCTTACCTTTTCTAAGTTATAATTTACAGTTGTACCGTACAATTTTTATATTTTTTTTTTTTTCACACATGAGCCAAATTTACTGATTGATAAATTTGTTACAACAAATTGCTTAGATAAAATGCTTGTTAGTGTCAAAAGCTCGATTTATCTGAACGATATTTTATACCAATTTATCTACCAGATTTATCGGTACGATTTATCGGTGAAAAAAATCTTTACGCGTATACCCAGCTATGGACACGATGCAGATTTTATCCTCAAAACATAAATAAAACGTAAGAGCCATGGTAACAGACGAGGAAGAGAATCAGTCCCCTCAAGACAATCGGATGTAAATATCCCACAGACAAAGTTTACCGAGGGAGTTATTTAACAGTCTGGCTCTGACTTCTCCGCGGCCCAGTTACGATTAAATAAATAAGAAGAACTTACCGAGAACCAACGTTTGAATAGATTTATCCTGATCGTCGAGATGTATTAGCAAAGTAGAATAGATAAATTCGAGCACAGTTTTACTGATAGCGCCTTGCTGCGGGTCGTTCAGAGCGTTGAGAACCTTGAAGTAAGATTTGATCGTACTAATCGACAGCTCTCGAACACCTTTGTCACAATCGTCCAGCCTCTTCAGTACAACTAAAACAGAAACAGAAAAAAATAATTGTAATGAAATAAATTGTTCCAAAAGTATTGCGTGTTTATTTGGTTATTAAATATAGCAGACAAATCATTACATTGAGGCAATTTAAGGTGTTTAAGGCTGTAGATGGTCCAGTTAACAGTATTACTGTGAGATCAGCTCCCATGTTTGCACTCTTATGACAACATGACAGAGTGTAAAGCAGATGTATGCTGTATTCATCAGTAACAAAACAAATTGCAAGCTTAATCCCTATTATAGTTATTTCATAAAATAAAAGTACATCTTTGAGAAACTCCCAAAATAAATAAATACATAAAAATAACAAAATAGAATGTAAACACAAGACAAATTGATAAAACTCAGCTTAGTGATTTCATCTTGCATTGCATTATGGATCCTTGTAATAGTACATTACGCATTGAGTGTGGAAATAGCATCTTACATCTTGCATAGCATCTTGCATGCGAGTGTGGAGTTTGCATCTTGAGCGATAGCGAGGGTAGTAAAACCACACGAGCAATACAAAATGCCGCTTTCGCACAAGTTGCGTACTGTACTTTATCTACGATTGTTAGATTATACATGATAAGTACAGAAAAAAATAAACTTCCTGTATGTAAGTTTGTACAGTAGAATCCCGGTATTTCATATCCCGTTATATCATATATCCTGATAAATCGTATATTATTGCCAGTCCCTTGAAAAAATCCCGATAATTGGTATAAAACCAATGTATTTCGGTCCCCTCAGTATAACGTATTTTTTTCCCTTTCGAGGTGAACATAAACGTCTTATAACTCGTATAATTCGGAGAATAATCCCGATAAAACGTATAAATGGAGGGGGATATTTCCAAGATTTTGCTTATTTACTGGTTATATCTGTTGTTTTACTCGTCTTAGAAAAAAATAACAACAGTTCACACTTCACTACAATTAGAGGAAGTATTAATTAAGTGGTTTTTTTATTAATTCCGAATTGCAAAGGAACCTATTGGAGGGAACATTCTTCGGGGAAAAAATTAGAACTCTCGCGAGACGTTTGATCGGCATTAAACAAAGACTCAAGGGGGAGAGTGTGATTGTGTCCAAATCAAATGTAATTCCTGGACAGCCTAGATTCTAGATGAAGGAATTAACTCTTATAATTCTGAGAAAAATCGCGGTTAAACGTATATGAAAGGAGAGGACCCTTCTCCAAGATTTGATTGTTTACCTCCTGTTCTACTCGGATAAAATGCTATGGATAACACCCGAACAAATGGTTTAATTAAAAAAAAAAAAAAAACAAATTATAATTCTTTTTTAAACCTAGTACATAGGTATTTAGTTTTTTTATCACTGGGTATTTTTATGTGCAAAATAAATAAAAGTCTTAATTTTTTCTTTTTTTACCATCAATATTTCATAATCCCGATTTAGTGAACTACTCGATATATCGTATTTTTTCTTCGACCCCTTGAAGATACGATATATCGGGATTCTACTGTATTTCTATTAAGATAAAGATGACATTAATTGATTAGCTGTATTTTGTGCCGAATTAATTATTTTGGGAGGCGTATTATTCTCCTCATATTCGTCATAATCACTTAAATCACTCATTAATTTTCACAAAAAAAAAAAAAAAAAATTGATATAAACAGTTACTTATATTAAACAAACATCAAATTAGTTTTGTTAAATGTAAACATACTCGCTAATCGTGCGTAAAGGTGAAGAATTCTTCTTCTTTACCGCCCTAGGGCGGAAGAAAAAAGATTAATTCTTCACATTTATGAGACGCGCATGCACAATGAATACAAGTACATAAAGAAGCATTTTCTACACGTCTAAGCTGCGATACAATGTTTATATTTTGTATCAATCGTAGATAAAATACTTTAATTTTTTTTTTAGTTTATTTTTCAACATTATAAATAAAGGTGAAATATTTTATTTAACATTACCTTGAACAGTTTTACTAAAACTTTCTGGTTGAGATGAGAGATAAGGTGCAAGTTCAACGAGAGCTTTCAAAGCAAGGGATCGTGTCCTAGAGGAAGCGTCCTCCACTAAGGAAAGTACCACCGGTATGAGCCGCTGATTGTCTGCCGGCACGTGAAGGCTGAGACCCGTCAGCAAGGCGAGCGTGGCTCCGCTTCGTAGTGCCTCGGCACTTCTTCCTGGCTTCCACGTCAGCTCCCCGATAAGCACCTCTCAACATTGTCAATAAAATATAACTTTTAAAAGACAGTGTAATTTAATGTTTAACCCTCGGGTGCGTGCGGTCTAATACAGACAAGGAGGCGCAGACCCCTGATAGGACTTAATCTGTTTAAAATGCCCTCACAACATGTATAATAAATATAAACTTGAAATCATTTTTGAAAAATATTATAAAACATATTTAAATTGGTTTTATTGTTCTATTATTTTTTTAATTGATAAAATAGCGTTGTTTAGTCTCATAGTTTATAAGCACAAAATTAGTCAGTCTCAATTATAATTTTCAAATTTTTCTTTATATTTTTATTATTTTATTTTTAAATTCAGGTACCATATTAATTTATTTTGTATTATATGCATAAATTTCACTAAAATTAGCATAATACTAAAATTTAAGTGAAAGTGGCGCGGGTCCTCTGTCAGGACAATATGGGCATATAATTGAACTATAATCACGTATGATGTCAAAAAGTGACTGGTTCTCTTGATAAAAGCAAGAAATGTAGCTAGAAAAATCCCTATCTTCCCATCGCGCCTACATCTATCTCAATTTCACAGTTATATATCAAATTTAGGCCTCACAGGACTGAGCGTTCCCGAGGGTTAAATAATAATATTACAATTGGTAATCACAACTGACGTATTATAAAAGTTTTCAAAATTTTCTTCTCCTTCTACAACCTCTGCATATCCCAAGGTAAGAAGTTCTAAGTTGTTTTCGGTGTCATTAGCAAACCAACAGATTAGGTAAATAGATGATAATTTTGAACAGAAAAATGTCTTCTAAAAGTGAATCCCTCATTGCAATAGACTATTAGGGGCTGAAGGTTTTCCATTTAATCAAAGTCCAGATTATAATGCAAAAAGTGTACATCATTGATCACACAGTAGTTTTTTTTTTTTTTTTAATTGACGTTTTTTGGCTTTTTTTAAAAAACAAAATTGGTGGAAATACACTGGACTAATCTGAAGGTTCCGGTTCATGTTAATTGTTTAGATTCAATAGTTTAAAATATCATTAACTTTCTGCAGAGTTTGTTTGCGTCTAATTTCTTCAGTTGATAACTGAGATTCCAAATATTGTCGCAAATCATTTATTTAATAAGCATTTAATTTATAAAAGTAAGGAATCTTTTTCCTTTCTCATATAAAGAGAAGTATTGTAATGGCATGAAATTTTGATTTTGAAAGTTTGATGGATTTACACCTTTTGAGGTCCCTTGAGTCCAAAAAAGTGGTTTTTAAAAAATGTCTGTGCAGACAGGTGGAGCCTAAATTGCTGGGCCAAATTTTTCTTTTTCTTTTTATTTTTTTTATTTTTTTTTTTATAAATAAAACTTGTTACTTTTAAGTTTTATTAATTTTAAGAAACATTTACAATTTTTTTTTACAATTTTGGTAGTATTCATACTACGGAAAGATTAAATTTTAATTTAAATCAAATTATAATTGCCGGGGTTTGAACCCCGGCGCTGGAGCTTGTTTTTCTCTGACTGTTTCCCGTAGTTAATAATAATTATAATTTGATTTAAAAGAAACATTTACATTTAAGAGTGTTAAAGATTCAAATAAAAATAGATTTAAAAAGCATTCATTAATATATAATTGGATAAGTAATACTTGATTTTACCTTGGATAAGTCTAGTGACAAAAGTTTGAACCAGCTGATCGGAGGGCAGAGTGACGTCGTGCTCCTGGAAAATTGTGTTACAAGTTAAAAGCATTTTCAGTATAACTTCAGCGTCGCTTTCCTCCGACATGCTTTTCTTCAAAATTTTCATCATGTCGTCAATATTCGTACCGACAATTTCCCCTGAAAATAAAGCAACGAGACTGATTAACGCTTACAAAACTCACATATTTCATGCAGAGGGACACAATCCTCGGAACACAACATTCGTATTTCACGCAAGCGACGGATAGTTTACCTGCGATATTAACGGCTCCGCTGAAAATGAACTGTTCGTGACAGTGGACTGTCCACACAGATGTATTGACTAGTTTATTCAGTAAGTATCTGGAATAAATCACGTTGACTTCTTTCCTAGACAGGCCTTCGTGCAGTGCGGCAAAATGAGCAAGCAAATCTAAACAATAACATTAATATTAAACAACTGACATCACAGATAAATAATAGTACATTTTTGTTTCAACAACTTTTTTAATAGACCAGTCATTTTAAGCAAAAAAAAGGGCTGTTTACAAAAATGCGTCATACAAGTAAGAGACTTTGTACAAATTATCTTTGCGGCATCCTGATTGAAATCCTATAAAGTCCCCGACAAAAAAAGTTGTGCTCAAGCCGCCATCTTGGAAAATAACAGCCAAAATACAATTTTTTGCTTCTACTAGCATAACTATTAGGTTTAAGAAAATAATGTTTAAGAAAAAATTGTTTATTATGTAATTATCTATACATTTGGTCCTATTCATTATGTTGCTAGGATCAATAGGTGAAGAGATACAGAGAGGTTATAATATAACATAGAAAAATATTCAGTACGGAAGTATAGACTACACTTATAAAATAAATGGGCTAATTTATTGTTTTTTGAGTTGCTAAATACGAATTTTTTAACTTCCATCCCGAAATTCCAC
>KZ652366.1:27145-39022 GCA_001010745.2 Gerris buenoi | reverse complement strand
GGCCTGCGTCTTCGGGCGTAAAAGCCCCCCGGAATAGAAAAAATAAATAAATAAAAAAATAAATAAATAAATAATAATAATAATAATAAAAAAATAAAATAAAAAAAAAATGTTTCAATTGAGAGGGTGTGTTGGAAAAACAAATGAAATATTTTTTTAAATATGTATCTGTCAAATGTCAGATTATTATTAATTCATATTTTTTTATAAGTGATGTGTGTTATAAAATATTCTTTGCTTAAATATAAAGTATCCAGTATCTCAGTGTCTTCTCATATATCTTTAACAGTAATTGTTCCAACATTTTGATGATCACATCAGCCAGGAAAGCCTGTGTATAAGACTCTTTCATTTTTCCCACTGCTGCCACTTTTAATTCATAAAAATTGCAGACCCCCCCCCCTCCTCAAATTCCCATAAAAATAATTAAAAAGACAGTTAAATAAGGAGGTACTGACATAGTGGGCTACAAGAGGTTCCGGTTCGGAAGCAGATTTAGCCATCGCCTGGATAATTTTATTTACGTGCTGAGTTATCTTGGACTCGGCGTGCAGAACGACCTGAGCTAAGAGCTGAGCAGACTTTATCTTGACGTGTAGAAGCCAGTCTGAGAGCTCTGCAGATATAGCGGGGAGGAACTTATACGCCTCTCGTTGAACAAGCACGCGGCATCCCAGCCGGGGTCGAACCACTAGAAAATATCACATAATAAGTAAATCATTTTATTTATAAAAATTAACAGCACACAACGAGGGTCCGTAGGCCACACTTGTATAGTTAAGTAGTACCCTATTCATGGTGTGTTATAAAATGCTAAAAAGCCTACTTTGAAATATTTGATGGGTCTGATATTCTCGAAACACATAAACAAACTTCTGATGAAGTATTTTTTTGCCATTGAACCGAAAAACAGCCATATAAATACACCGAAAAGACCATAACTATAAAAAACCGTATTTTGCCTATAAAAAGTAAAATAATTTTTTTTTTTTTCGAAATTTCCAAAAAGTGGTATCTTTACTTTTGGTCAAAGAATGTTCAGGAATTTTTTCAGATTTTTTGCACTTCACATAAGCGAGATAGAGNAGTTATAAGCTTTTAAACTTTGAAAACTTTAAAGTCGATTATCTCAAAACTTTTTTGTTCAAAAAAACGGTAGATACGGTTTTTTGGCTTAGCACGGCAGTATAAGTATTCTGCTGAATGTTAGTTTATCTGTATATTTTTTGAAAAATACAATAATTTAAAGCGAAGAAATTGTTGAAACCTTTGTAGTAGAATTAGCCATGAGGTGGAGGAGAGATGACAAGTGTGGGACTAGTTGACAGGCCTGAGATCCTCTCACAAGGGCAGCGACCATTTCCAGCTCTCCGGAGTTGGGGGATTCCGAAATATAATCGACTATAAGCTTCGTGTAAACATCCACCGGTACGAAAAACCCCATATAGTAAGCAGAAAGCCTCACCTGGTTCAATCAGTAATAAAACAAGTTTTCAACATTTACTATATAAAAACAGTTTACCACAATCATTTTTTTTTTTTTTTTTAAAAAAAGAAGGGAATAATAGTAGAAAGCTTCTATGTGTAATGACCAGAGACCTTCAAATGCCTTTTTGCCATGGCGCCACACTAAAATGCCACATTTTGCCCATTTTTCGGTAAAAAGCCACATTTTGCCAATTTTTGGTAAAATGCCACACTTTGCCAAATTTAAAAATGCATATTTCAGACATTATTGCATATAATTGTATATTTCCAGCATAAGTGCATAGTATTGCAGATTTTCGCATAAATATTCTACTTTTGCATATTTTATATGGTTTTTCTATTCAAACATTATATTATTTAGGTACCAAATCCTTTTAAGTATTAGAAGACATTCACTGTCTAACGGTGCAAGTAAACCCTCTGTCCTATAAGCTTCAGCAAGGTTTACCAGTCCCTACTGGTTGGTACCCTAAGCAGGCTTGTTTTCTTGTTCTTCGACTTAATCCTGGTCAAAGCTACCGGCTACCGCTGACGATTCATAGAGTGCTGCCTTTATTATCGGATTAAAATGGCTTCGTTACCCAAATGAATGCACAACACGTGCATTAGAGTATTACNAAACGTGCCTACGCTCGCCCTATCAAAGTTATAACCAAAGAATTATATATTTTTGTAATCAGCTCGACGTACCCTTTAATATGATAACCCTCACGATGTCGAAAAAAAATAAAAAAAAATTAACCCTTAAGTTTTTTTACCCTAAATTTTTTGAAAAATATTTTTTTTAAGTCGTTATATTTTTAACATGTGTGGGTAGGTGCAAGACATATACATGCTAAATTTCAAAGTCATCGGAGGAAAGTTGTAGCCTTGAGAGCATGCGACGGACTGACAGACAGACAGACACACGTGCGAAAATATAAGGGTCCTTGGCTTTTGCCTACGGACCCTAAAAAAAAAAAAAAAAAAAAAAAAGTTAATTATAAAGAATTTTCTTTTTCCTGAGTATAATCCTTTGTTCCTGACTACTAATTACAAAAGGTGCCCAAAATATCCAAAATCTTGTTTTCAGATATGTAATTTTTCAGATACTTTTTTCAAATTATCTTTAAAGACAACTATCGGTGTCTATTATTCATTTGATATTTCTATACTATTGTAATAAAGTTAACTCGCTATAAACATTATAAGACAGTAAAATAAGAAGGGAACTCACCGTCAGGAGGATAGTGGTCCAGCGATTCTCTGCCTAAATCTATTTCATCTTTATAATCCTTCTCGTTTTCACTCAAATACTGATCCCCGATTAGATCCCACAGTTTAGCTGCCGTTAGCTTCACTTCGTCGTTGGCATCTGTTAAACTGAAAGGTCGTCAACAGTTTAAATTATACTATATTTTATCCTGGCCCAAATATACTACGGATAATAGACGTTAGAAAGAAATGACAAACCTTGTCAATATATGAGGTAGTAGATGAGGAAAGAAGGAGTAACGGTCCCCGAGCCTTAACAGCCACGTTCCGACAACTTTGACAACGGCCAGACGTACGTTGGGAGTGTCGTCAAACAGTCTCTTAGCCAGAGCATTGCATGTCTCAGGAGCCATCAGCTTGCTGTCGCCATACTGCATAACTGAACCTGCGGTCATATTCCGACTATATATTATAATAATAAATGCGAGAAATCAGGAATTATTAATAAGTGAAGAGAAAATGAATAGATATGAGACTTTGTAAGATGACAACGTACCGATGGCTTCGATTACTGCCACCCTGACTCTCCAGTGTTGATGTACGATAGATTCCCTCAAAGGTTCGATAAGGTTTTTCGTAAACGGATAAAATTCGTGGGATGTCAAAGAGGACAAATTGACGATACATTTGCAACTGGACCTTTTAACCGTGGGCGCCTCGTCCCTCACTCCACGACTAAGAATAGCGACGATATCCACCATGTAAGGCCCGACATGATCCGAATACTTTTCCAAGACGACGTCTAGTAAACTAAGTATCGATTCGCGGATCTCTTCGGTAGGTTCGTTTAGATCGTCGGTTCCTACGCGGTCGTGCAACGCAGGTATCAACAGGGTCAAATAATTCTTATCGGCGTCGATCTCTTTTATCAAGGAGCGAATGATACCGATAGATTTTTCACGGCAAGACTCGACTTTACTTTGTAAGGCGTTTATCAAGGGTTTTTCCAACTGTCCGTAAAGAGCGATACGCTGGGACACGTCGGTTCTGCTCGCTATCTTGGATATTTCGGTTATCGACTGTCTGACGATACCTTTGTCCGCACTCTGTAAACCGTTGATAGCTCTTTCTAGTGTAAACCCTTTTTCCGATTCGTCCATACCGAGTGAAAATCAAATTAAACGACTAAAGAGAAAACACGATAACATTAAAAAACACGACGAAATAACCTGCTGCAAAAGAACCTCCGGTAAACAAAGCGGTCACCTTGGAAACTCGAATCTCGGTAGAGTGCGCTAGCGTCGTGAAAGTTGGACGCAGCTGTCGCTAGACCGCACCACAAGTCCGAGTCCCACAACAGTCAGGTGGGCGTCGAATCGCGACCGTGTTTCCTTTTATTATTATTAATTTTAAAATCGTGTTTGTTATTCAATTCTTAAATATCCAGTATGACGAATTTAAAATCGGTTTAGCGTTATATCCGACCGTTTTTCCTCGATATAATGACATTTTCGGAACCGTTTTGTTTGACGTGATGGCGACTGAAGTGTTTTATTTTATTTCCTTGTGTTTATTTTCCTTGCTTCTTCCAAACGGTAAGTTATCCCAGCTAACGCACGCTATAACTTGTTTTTAAACTTCTATTTCGAGTACGGTAAAGCTTGCAGATTAAGAAATACGGATCGCCTTTTGTCCAGGGGGTAGGATAATTATCGCTAACCTTCTTGGATAGACGGCTTACAAAAATTTAAACTGTCGAACTACCTCGATTGACAAATTATCTTGAAACAATCTGGGTTGTCGGTACATAAGCCGCGACTCCCGAGCAGTGTAATATTGCCTGTCTCTGTTATCCCCCTTGAAAGTTCTACCTTCAGTCTGAACAAATAAAAATAAACAAGAGCATGCATATGGAAAGATCATACTCGGCTGGAACCGTTTCACTTCGTACTTGTTTTACTTGTTCAATGTAGTCTCTATTTTATTTAACGCAAATGTCGACAATTATTTGAACTAGCTGGACCGTGTTATTTGTTTTTCTTTAGTTTATTTCAATTATTCGGTGTTTGGAAATGCTATAAGTGTGATTATTACTTACTCTAAGGGCTAATCTTTTATACTCGTATCATTTCTCAGTATTGTTTTGAACATTACACCACACATTTTAACGGTTTGGGGTATATTTTTTGTTAATATTAGTGTGTTGCGGTTGTTTATCTAGACATCGTTTAAAAAAGAAACTTGGATTGAATTTATAATCGGTATAATTACGTATTTCATAATAACTGTTTACCCGGTGCACTTTGTACACAGTTCCCTCGTAAATTACTGTTATTAAAGATAACTTGTATGACAAAGTTTGAGGAGCTGGTGTCTAGCCTTCACTGGACGGGTAGTAATTTCTAGTGTCGGTATGCACTAGAAATCTACGTTATTAGTAAGACGTAGGGACTTGCATCTCTGTTGTGTAAGAACGATGAATCCCTTTTTACAGTATTTTTTGATCTAACAGTTCATCAGACATAATAGTGTATCTACTTTTATACACGGAATACGATGCCAAGAGCAGGTTTGTCTGTGTAGAGGGAACAAGGCCTAAAGGGAGGGCCCGATACATGATATCTCAAGACTGGATGAAAGACGTTGAAATAAGGAGGAGACTTTGGTTTTAGCCTTAGATGCGATGCTGAGGGTAGAAAGAGATCGGAGATGACCCTCTGCTGCGGTGAGGCATATAAAGCAACGTAAACAGAACAACCCGAGCAAGATGTGTTCTGAGAAACGGCAATCTCCAGTATTCACACTAAAGGGCCCACCTAAACATTGGCAAAATATGGTAGATCGTTAACAAGCTTCCAAGATTAGTACAACCTTATGACAATCGACTCGTGTTGGTGTTTTTGTTGATCTTAGGTCACTATTCTAGAAGCGATAGGAGAGCTTTCAGCCTGTTTCACTCCTTAGATTTAAAATTTTGCAAAACTATGTAAATTATTCTGGTACTTTTTTACTATTGCTCTCCCCTATATCCCTTTGTCTCAATAGTTATTTAGACAAAGGACCGTATACAGAGTAGTATATACTCCTTATTCAAAATAATTATTAAGACGAAGGGATATTTAGTCTAATCGACTATTTAGATAAAGGAATATTAAAGATAAAACTTCCCCAGGAGTCTCTATGTCTTGGGGAGACAAACACATAAATCTTTGAGACTTTAGTAGGGCAGACTATTGTTTAGGACCAAGGAGGGAGCTAAAGTAAAACAAGTGCTATTATTCTTTAGTTTTCAGTTTTCGAAAATTAAACTATTGGAATGGCTTCAACATTTTTCTATGGAAATCCGTTTCACACCATTCTGAATTGATTCCTAAAATTTAACACTTTTTATGTATATATGTATGTATATATATATATATATGTCACTCCAGACGATATCTCCTCTTAGGATGCACGTATAAATATAAAAAAAAAATTAAAATGTCAATAATATCAGAAGAAAGGATGAGTTCGTTGTCCAGAATTTTTGGAGTTCATTTAGGGGTCAAATTTTGACAATTTAGGGTCAATAATAGCATAAAAACGTGTCTTTACCCATTTTACCTTCTTAGATTCTATCCCTCCCACTTATTTCTATACCCCCTCCTCTTTGATAAGATAATTTGCGAAAATCCCAAATCCCCCCCCCTAAATGAAAATATACAAAACTGTACATAACAATAAGTACTTGCACCATGAAGAGTATTCATTATTCCGACCTCTTTTATTTTACTTGTACCCTGTACCCCTGTGTACCAAAAATTCATGTATGCAATGACCTTCCCCTTGCTTTGAAGGTCTAATGTGCAAATTTTCATCGAGATCGGACTAAAACTGTAGATTTGTATGAAGAACATACACACATATGTATGTTAAACTTTAGATATATTTTTTCCATTTTACCCCCCCTAAATGTACATAACAAAAATTACTTTTCTCTTAAAGAGCTTTCAACGATATGCATCATGAATGGTATCCATTACTTTGTCATTTGTACCCCATACCCCTGTGTACCAAAATTTTAATATCGTAATCTCATGCAGCAGTGACCTTCACCTTGTTTTGAAGAAAACGTGTGTAAATATTCATCAAATTGGGATAAAACTGTAAATTTGTGTAAAAGACATACCCTCATTCAGATACATATAAGATAGAGGTCTATTTTTCCATTTTACCCCCCTTCTAAGTAAAAATATGATAAAACTGTGCATAGCAACAATTACTGTACTCTTAAAGAGCTTTTCAACGAAATGCATCATAAAGGGTATTCATTACTTTGACCCCGTATTCATTACTTGTACCCTGTACCCCTGTGTACCAAAATTTAAATTTTCAAAATTAGACAGTGATGTTCCCCTTGCTTTGAAGGTCAAGTGTGCAAATTTTCATGGAGATCAGACTAAAACTATAGATTTGTATAAAGAACATGCATAATACGATGACCGCCATTTTGAATCAAAATTCCCGATTGGTTAACCATTAATGTAAAGTTACTAATTTCATAAAACGAAGCTAAGTTCTAAATTTCAAGTGTCTAGTGCAATTAGTTCCGGAGATATAGTCTTGCCGAATTTCGCATATAAATGGCCGCCATATTGAATCCTCCACCTAGGAGGTAAGGGGAACACACCTACAAAATTTCATAGTCATAGGTCCTGTGGTTTCCGAGATATCGTGATGTGTCAGTCTATGGGTTTATCAAAAAATTTTAAATATTGTTAAAATGTACAGATATGTATTTAGCAAGTATCTATTGTGGAATATTACAAGAGACCGTTACATCGAGTATAATGATGATGTATTTGTGTGTGAGAACCAAGTCAGGTCAAATGAAGGATTCCTTCTCAGATGTCTCTAACTAGACCTGCAGACTCATAGAATTCAACATGAGGCTCCAATCAACAGCAACTATTAAATCGGTATTGGGAAAGTTTGCCTTGAACGGGTGCAAGGTGCAAGCACTAAGGTGTGGCTTTAAAAAAGACCATTTCAACGTGTGAGCTGTCAATTGATTTAGCCTGATAAAGAATAACACATCTTCGACTTGTTTTAACTCTATACAGTTAAGTTTAGTTTATCTCAGTTTTTACATTATTTAAATTTGTACCACTGTACTAAACATGATAATGATATCGTATACAGTAGTGTAGCTAGGGCATTCCCCCCACTCCCCCCCACCCCTTCACTAGAACTTTTAGGGGGCCCCTCGCCAAAGAAAATTGACGAGCAAAGAAAATACGTGAATATGATATAAAGTATAATTCCAAAGTAGTTAGCTCTAAAGGAGGCCCCCATTGACTTTGGTATATTGGTTTTGGGGGTCCCCCTGGCACCGGGTACCCGATGGGTCAATGCGGGCCCGTAGTTACGCCACTGATTGTATAGTTATATTTCGTTAGATTCACTTTTCCTAAGCAAGCGACAATTACTTTTTTTACGACTTACAAATTTGTAAGTTTCTCGGAGTTGTTATTTATTGAGATTTGTCTTCTTGTACGAATGTAACGGAGGTATTTTGTTTCAGATGTCAGCGGAATGCACATAGACGCTCTGAACGATGACGAGGATCCAGTCGTACCCCCGGCCAAGGACCCCCTCCACTTCCGACTCCTCAACAAGCAAAACGCCGTCAAGAAGTATAAATGTCTCTCGTGCAACGAACCGCACTGCGGCAAAGAACCCACCTGCATCGACGCTTTCCAGGTGAATCATCGCCGTGTTAAATCACCATGCTTTATCCACCGGTAACATGGTACAGAATACTAAGTATCAAACTATCTGTTTATGTTTTCAGTGTTGGTTATACATCGAGAAGGATATCAACGGGACTGTGAAAAAAATGAGAGGATGTACGACCAAATTAGACCAGATAAACTTCTACTGCGGTCAGAAACAGCCGCTGACCACGGTGAAGAACCAACAGTACGTGTTGACCTGCTGCCTTGGCGACTTCTGTAACAACGGCTCGTTTCCGCCTCTGCCTCCCTTCAACATGCTCGGTTTGTTTGCCTTTATTTATTCTTCACTCTTTGTGTAAATCGACTACGGACCTTATTATCGTTTTCTTTCTATTCGTCTCTCACCTCTTGGACATAATGCTATCTCCAAACATTTGTTCTTTCATTAGAGTTTCATTGTTCGAATAATGGTAATTTTAGAAGTCGACCTTATTGTTTTTATCAAATATATTTTCTCTTGATTTCAGTATTATTTGTTAAATACGATCTATTTGAGTTTCTTAACATCTGTTATCTATTTGACTTTTTAACAACAACTAATAAGAAACAATTGGCTTTGTGAGACGTGTTTTCATTCTCAAATAATAATTGATGATTTACAATTAAATATTTACAGACAGTCTCCATTTATTATTTTATAGTAGTTTAGATTAGACTACCTAAAAGGTAAAGTATTGTAAATTTAGCCGTTACAGGTTAGTTATTTTATTCTTCCTTAACTAAACATAAAAAATGCAATTTTCAAGGACACAGAGAATCGGTACTATAAGGATACCAAATACACGTCGTATATTTGTACTGAGTGCTTCCTTCCTCTTACATTTGGGTCAATCCATACGAAGTGGTCCAAAAATAAAATAGTTGGTTGCTCGACCATTTTAGAAAAAATTTATATTTTCCCTGTTGTTTCCCTCATATTTAAGGTGTTCAAAACAATGCTTNAAAATTTTTTTTTTAGTAGAATGACAAGGCTGTGAAGACAGCGGATAATAAAAAATGTTTTGGAGATGAAAGTTATAGTTTAATACAGAAAACACAAAATTTAGACTAGGATTCAAATTGAATTCAAAAACAGCTTGAAAATGACCCAAGGTGGGGTTGAAATATAGCAGATGTTTTTGGGAAAAAAATGAAGAAGTAAAAACAATTTTTTGAACTAAACACTACCCACATAGACCTAAGAAAGAAATTCTATATAAATAATAAGAATTATAGTGGGTAATTAGAATTCAACAAAAGTGATTATTAGTTGCTTTAAATAATTTATATTGGTTTATATCTGTATTAAATTTGTCTCTGTATTAAATTCTGTAATAAAATGTTGTATGCACCTTGAGAATAATGCATTATTATTCCCTTGTCATAATTATCTCCCTTGGCAACGCCTCGATAGCTAATTGATATTGATCCCTCGGCTTCGCCTCGGGAATTAGAATATCTAATACCCTCGGCTTCGCCTCGGGATTTAAATGCTGTGATTCCTTCGGCTTTGCCTCAGGAATCAACTCTGTCACACGGGAAATAATGTCTTACATTATTGCCAAGGTGCATAAATAACTATTGAGCCCTTAAACTTGAACCCGTTGTTATTAGGGGGCTTGCCTATCATTGTCCTGCTATCGGGTTATTACATGAATATAACTCCAAAATTTCAAATTTTGGTTTCGAGTACTTTGTCAGGTGAGGTACGTTACAGACAGACAGACCAGTGCACGAGTGTATACGAGTCCTCGATCTCACTCACAATAATAAACCTCTGAGCTACAGAAATTAACTTTAAGATAATTTGTGTGCTATCGAATGAATTATTTCTGTTTGTTGTGTTTTAGCAGAGCCACCGATAGATCCGGAGAGCAACATGTGGATCGTGCAGCTGATCCTCGCCATAGTGGTTCCCATGGTGGTGGTCGGCATCGCTGCATGTGCAGCAGTGTTGCTCCTGCGTAGAAGTCACAATAAGAGACTCAACGCTGCTAGGTTGGCTACACTGACACCTTCACCCAACGACTTCTCTGCCACTTCCACCGCCCTTACTGATGACATCAGGGCCACCGCTGCGTCAGATTCAACATTGAGGGTATTTTATTTATTTAAAAAAATATATATACAGGGTGGGCCAAAAAACGCACTTTTTTGAACACTTATTACTCAGAAGCTGAGTAGATAGAGATATGGGGTTTGCGGGGTCAACATAATAAACATTGAAGATGGATTTAGCACAATTTTGCCTGAAATTATAGATCAAATGCTAAATTACTTGTTTATACGACATGTCACCCCGACTATCAAAACTAAAATAACAGACAAGATCACTACCCATGGACAACGACTTTTTTCAAGACCCTATTTCAACCTGTCATTGCGTGACTTTCACCCAATCGTTATTAAAGTTGTATATATGTAATTGAAAGTTGAAGAATGTAGTTTTATTTTATTTTATTTTTTTTGTTTTATTTGTTATTTGAAGGAATTCTTAGACGACTGTGCGACGTCGGGTTCAGGGTCTGGGCTGCCTTTACTGATCCAACGCACACTAGCCAAACAGATCTCGCTTGCTGAGTGTATTGGTAAGGGAAGGTACGGAGAGGTGTGGAGGGGGGTCTGGCACGGGGAGTACGTTGCTGTCAAGATATTCTTCTCCAGGGACGAGGCTTCCTGGACCAGAGAAACAGAGATATACAGGTATTCATCCCTTCAGTCATTTAGACCCTTTTAGGGTTTTCTAGATACTTCTCAAAACCCTTATGCCAAGGGTGATGTGTCTGTCCGTCCGTCGCTCTTTGGTTCCGAACTGTTTAAGCTAAAAAGCTGAAATTTGAAACACTGGCGTAACTTTTGGGCTCAAACTCAGGAAAGATACACAAAAGTTAAAAATTAAATATGCTCATGCGCAATTCACAAAAATGTGGTAAACTCAATTTTTTTTTTTTTTAATTTTCAAGTGGGGTATCAAATGAAAGCTGCTGAATAGTAGGTTACAAATATATACAGGATGGCACAAAAGTATGGAAACCCCTGAATAACTCGTCAAAAATGCATTTTTTTTTAAAAAAAGTTAAATACAAAAGTTTCAGGATTTTTCCTTAGCTATTCAATGGTGGACTTGGATTTGACCTTAAACTTGCCCTTAATTCATTTGAGAGTCAACTTTGTTATTTTAAATGGGGACCCCCATTTTTTATTGCGGATTTGAAAAGAGCAGGAAATTTTATGAAAAATATGACCTTGACCATGTCCTTGAGCATGCCCTTTAAGGTCATTCCAAGGCCTAAATTGTTTTTCCAAGGGGAAAATCAAATTTGTATTGCGGATTGTGAAATAACCAAATTTTTCCCTTCAACAGCATCCTTCACCACGGACTACACCACGTTCTTGAACATGACCTTCAAGGTCATTTTAGCCCTTCCCCCACCCTTTT